>JAOTIZ010048040.1:0-13759 GCA_027123425.1 Erythroxylum panamense
AACTGTACAATATACTAATATGGATTATTTTGCAATTTTTAAAAATTTCAGGGACTATTTTATAAATTTAAAAAATTTCTCGAAACGGTACTCGGTACTGACCGGTATCGGTACAGTTCCGTTTCAGAACTCAATCCGATACCAAGCCCGGTACGGTATTCATAACATTGGGTTTGTTAGTAGTTTCTAAAGATAATGAGTTTGTTTTGGTCAATAGCTTAGTGAGTCCTATTGGTAATAATACTCTAGTAGAGTAGTGGTTTCCGATTTTGATGTCTTTCTGTTTTCATGTAAGCTATATGTTTCTGATTTCATGTAAGCCTATATATATAGGCACATCACAATCGTTTTAAATTATCAAGTCAATAAAAGGCAATAATATATCTACAAGTTTTATTGCTATCTCTCTTTTTTCAACAAATTTGGTATCAAAGTCATATTTGGTCCTTTGGGCATTTTTGAGTGAAACGCGAGGCTTGGGTCTATTGGGTATTGAGAGAAACATATTTGGTCGATTGGGTATTGAGAGAAACACTTTAGGGTGTTCGAAAAACGCAAATGTAAGTTACATTTTGGCAAAAGTTATACCAGAATGGCAGCTGGCTTTTCTTCCTCTCAACCACTCTTACCAATTTTCAATGGTGAGAAATATGAGTAGTGGAGCATCAAGGTGAAGATGTTGCTCAAATCGTAGGAGCTATGGGATTTAGTGGAATATGGATTTGTTGATATACTTGAACCCAACGCAGAAGAGGAGGAAAGGTTGAGAGAAACCAAGAAGAGGGATTTCAAAGCCTTGTTCATTCTTCAGCAAGCAATCCATGAGACGATTTTCTCTCAAATTGCAGCAGCAACCACATCAAAGCAAGCATGGTTAATTCTGCAGAAGGAGTATCAAGGTGATTCAAAGGTCATAGTGGTGAAATTGCAATCTCTAAGGCTTGATTTTAAAACCTTACTTATGAAAATTGGTTAATCAGTTGCAGATTTTTTGTCAAGAACAATGGCAATAGGCAATCAAATGCGCTCCTATAGTAAGCTAATTTCGAATGAAACAATTGTCGCGAAAGTATTAAGAAGCTTGACTCAAAAAATTCGACCATGTGGTGACTGCTATAGAAGAAGCTAAAGATCTGTCAGTTCTTTCTATTGATGAACTGATGGGATCTCTTTAAGCTCATAAGTCAAGAATCAATAGATAGTTAGAAAATACGAAGAGAAGGCATTTCAAGTTAAGGAGACAACCATAAAACATGGAGAAAATGACTATCTAGCAGGCACAGATCGAGGGAGAGTAGCATTTCATGGTAGTCGTGGACGTGGTAATGGTAGATGCAGAGGAAGAAATGAGGAGCAGAGACAGTCCAATGAGCTAGGCAATACAAGAAGCGGCATTCATTGTTATCACTGTGATGGATATGGGCATATAAAGGTTGATTGTTGGTACAAAGATCGACAGATGAACTTTGCAACAGAAGATGAAGAAGAAAACAAGTTTTTTTTATGGCCTGTGTTAAATTTAACCCGAAACCAAGTGATTTGTGATTTGTGTTAATTATAATTAGTAGTTTAATTTTAATTTAAAAGAAAACTTAGAATCCTTTTCTATAAATAGAAAAGATATCAATGAGTTAGTACTCCTACCTTTTGTTCTCAAAACATTTGAGTTCTTTTATGTGCTTTATAGATATCATTAAAGGCTAGTTATGTGAATGACGGTTGATTTTTCAATATTAATATTCGAGTTTCCTTTAATTGTTTAACTTAATAAAAGTTGTTTGATTATTACTGATTTGATTAGTTTTAATGCTTAAAAACTTAACTATATCTTGGAGCTGCCTAACTCATATTAGAGTTTTATTTTTGTTTATAAAACAATGCATATCTGTTATGGTACTTTTAGAAAGTTAGAGTTTAGACGATATATTTTAGTAAGGAAAGAGAGTATTGGAAGGAGAGACTAGATTTGATCAATTCACACACTCTTTATTGAATTATCTTGTGCTAATTTATACCCAAACTAACGTAGAATCCGAAAAGCAATAACATCCTAACAATTAGTGAACCACTCCACTACCTATGCTGATGGAAATAAAACAAACAACCGTAACAACTGGTATTAGTTTCCTAATGAAACTCAACCACAACTGGCATTAGTTTCTTAATAAAGCTCAACCACCTATGACCTAGTTTTATTAGACTTACTTAACAAGAAAGACCTATCAAGCAACTGTCAAGAGTAAGATTAGTCACGACAATAAGCATGCATGACCCAAGCATGTAACATTTACTCCCCTCCTTAGGATCCCTTGTTCGCAAGCGAGAAAGCTAGAAAAGACTTCTAAAAGTGTCTCACCTCTTCCAAGTGGCATCTTCATCAGTTGCACCAACCTAATTGATCAATACCTCTTCCCTAGGTCGATATCGTCCTTTTTGAACTGTGCATAGCTGGGGAACCTTTTCTGGTTGTGGGAGGAAAGTAACATCTTTTAAAGTTGAACGTAATCCCGCCGACACCACAAAGACACTTCCCACACATTTTTGAAGCTTACTAACATGAAAAACGTTATGGATCCTTGAGCCATATGGTAATTCTAACCTGTAAGCAATGGGCCCCACACGTGTCATGACATGGAATGGTCCATAGTAGTGTGGAGAGAGTTTCAAGGATGCCTGAAAAACCTCTGAGTTTTGTCTGTATGGTTGCAACTTAAGGTACACGTGATCTCCCATGTTGAATTCAGCATCTCTTCGCTTTTGCTCCATAAAGCTCTTCATACTGTCCTAGGCTTGTTGCAACGTGATTTTCAATTCTTTGAACATCTCATCACGTTCTTGAAGATAAGAGTCCACGACATCCACTCTAGTTGTTCTCGGAACATAACGAAGCAAGTGCAAAGGTGGGATGTCATAAACTATTTGGAAGTGAGAAGTCTTAATGGAAGAGTGAATAGAAGTATTATAGCTATACTCACACCATGGAAGCTCCATTTTCTTGGTTGATCTCCTGAGAAACTTCTGATGTACTGTTCCAAAATCCTGTTGACTACCTCAGTTTGCCTGTCGGATTGTGGATAATAACTGCTACGCATGCTCAATTTGGTTCCCTGCATTTCAAACAACTTATCCCAAAAATTACTCATGAAGAGTCGGTCCCTGCCACTGACAATTCTAACGAGCAAGTCGTATAAAAGGACTACATTTGCGACGAAAGTTTTGACAACAGTGGAAGCGGTAAACGGATGAGAGAGGGGTATGAAGTAAGCGTATTTAGAGAGACGGTCAACCATTACCATAATAACCTGACATCCACCAAAAGCCAGTAGTCCCTCGATAAAATCTGTTGAGACGTTTGTCCAAATATTGTCAGGGATAGCAAGGGGTTGGAGAAGATCGGCTGGGGTTAGATGATATGCTTTATTTCTTTGATAGATGTTGCACTACTAAATAAATTCTAAGACCGATTTCCACATTCTATCCCAATAAAAATCTGCTCGAGCTCGGTTGTTGATGGTTTTATGAAAACCAAAATGACCTCTAATGGCAATGCTATGAATTTCAGCTAAAACTGTTGAGATCAATGGAGAATTGGGATTGAGAATGACCCAATCTTCCAAAAATGAAACTCCATTTTTGAGTTGTTCCCTGGAATGATTGTCGAAGCAGTTGTAGTAGGGGTCTCGGCCATACTCTTCTTGTAATAACTACCATTATAAGCCTTTGGGAGTGACACAACAATGAAACAAATGTATGTACTCCTAGAAAAAGAATCAGTAGTGGTGTTATCGGCTCCCTTTTTATACTCTATCTTGTAATCGTATCCCATGAATTTAGGCTGCCACTAGTTTTGAGCAGGGGTAGTGATGTGTTGTTCGATTAAAAATTTTGGACTCCTATGATTTGTCCTGACAGCAAAGGAGTTGTTAAAAAGATAAGGTCGTCATTTTCTTACTGATTTGACGATAGCCAACATCTCCTTCTCATAAGTTGAATAAGAAAGAGAGGCCCCCTTGAGTCCTTCACTGAAGAAAGCTATCAATTGGCCTTGCTGCATTAGTATGGCTCCTATTCCAGTACCGCTTGCATCACATTTGATCACGAAGAGTCTAGAAAAATCAGGAAGTCTTAAGACCGGTGCATGTGACAAAACAAACTTGAGATGCTGAAAGGCTTCCTCTATTTCTTGAGTCCAATTAAACCCTTCCTTGCTTAATAATCAGTTAAAGGGTACAATAACAGTATCGTAATATTTGATAAACTTACAGTAATATCCTACCAACCCTAAAAATCCTTAAACCTCACGAACGATTTTCAAATTGGGCCAGTTACGGATGGCTTCCACTTTGCTTGGATAGTCCTCAATTCCTTCTCCAGTCAAGATGTGGCCCAAGTACGAAATTCTCTAGACATCGAACACACATTTTTCCCGTTTAGAAAATAATTGATGCTTGGTCAGAGTGGAGAGGACGATTTGAATATGCTGCATGTGTTCTTCCTAAATCTTGGAAAAACCAAAATATCATCAAAGAAGACTAAAATAAACTTACGTAGATACGGACGGAAGATCTCATTCATAAGGCTCTAGACAGTTGAAGGCGCGATGGTGAGTCCAGATGACATGACAGAGGCCCCCTTGAGTCCTTCACTGAAGAAAGCTATCAATTGGCCTTGTTGCATTAGTATGGCTCCTATTCCAGTACCGCTTGGATCACATTTGATCACGAAGAGTCTAGAAAAATTAGGAAGTCTTAACACCGGTGCATGTGACAAAACAAACTTGAGATGCTGAAAGGCTTCCTCTGTTTCTTGAGTCCAATTAAACCCTTCCTTGCTTAATAATCGGTTAAAGGGTACAATAATAGTATCGTAATATTTGATAAACTTGCAGTAATATCCTACCAACCCTAAAAATCCTCAAACCTCACGAACGATTTTCAAAGTGAGCCAGTTACTGATGGCTTCCACTTTGCTTGGATAGTCCTCAATTCCTTCTCCAGTCAAGATGTGGCCTAAGTACGAAATTCTCTAGACACTGAACACACATTTTTCTCGTTTGGAAAATAATTGATGCTTGGTCAAAGTGGAGAGGACGATTTGAATATGCTGCATGTGTTCTTCCTAAATCTTGGAAAAATCAAAATATCATCAAAGAAGACTAAAATAAACTTACATAGATACGGATGGAAGATCTCATTCATAAGGCTCTAGACAGTTGAAGGCGCGATGGTGAGTCCAAATGACATGACCACAAACTCATATTGTCCCTCATGTGAGTGGAATGTGGTTTTAGGTATATCTTTCTCATAGACTCGAATTTGATGATATCCAGATCGCAAGTCAAATTTGGAGAAATACCTACCAAACAACTCATCCATTAGTTCCTCGATGATAGGAATTGGGAACTTATCTTTGATGGTAAGAGCGTTGAGGGCTTTATATATAGTCCATGCAAATTCTCCACTCTCCATTGGTTTTTTCGACGAGTAAAACTGGGGAAGTGAACGGACTATTGCTCGGCCTAATTAATCCAAAGTGTAACATCTCATTCCCATATTAAGAGTTAGAACCAAAAAATATGGTACATATGAGATCAAAGAGAGATTAAGAAAAAATGCATTTTCATTCTCATGCATATTGTTAGCATACACACACGTATGTTTGAATTTTTGCACACATTAAAATAATATACGTGCATTTATTGACCTTCCAGGTATAATTGATTATAAATGTGAATATGTGAGAATTGTAAATTCATTGTATTGAAAATCGGTGTGGAGAATATATGTATTGATTTAGAATTTTTGATGAATTTTGGGAAAATTTTTGAAAATGTTTAGTGTTATTAGACTAGGAAAAATGTCATTTGATGAGTAAATTGGTGGAAGGAAATAGAAATGAAAAACTAATGATGTTGGAGAATTGTTAAAAAAATGATTTTAGAAATTATTGAGAAAATGAGTTTGAAAATTTGGAGATGGTTGAACTAGCTTAATAAGAGAAACTAGTCTGAAGCATTAGGAATTGGACCAATGGATAAGTAACATGTGTCACTTGTCTTGTTTAAGTTGTACTATACAATTCTATTTGAAAGACCCAGTTACTGTGTCGATCTTGTCTCTTTCTTCGAGATTTTTCTTTATCTTCTGGGAGATTTTTCTGAGAAGCTTTATTCTTTCAGAAAAATCTCTCATCCTCACAAAGAAAGTTTTGCTCTCACTTTTCACTCACCATCTCTTTTTATTATCTTCTTCACTATAACCGAAATACCTAACCCTACAACTCTTAACTATTGATGATTGGGTATTATTGGAAAGCTAGGGTTTACGTGATCTCAAAGGTTTTGGAGCTTTAGACAAGTAAGCATTTTAATAGTTTTTCATTATTTCATAAGATAAAACATGCATCATGTTAGTTATACGTTGAGGTTATAAAATGAAAATGTACATGTGCTAAAAATGTGAGTGAAAAAGCAGGGTATACAACATGTGTTGATTTTTCAGATTTGATGATAAAAAGGTTATAAGATAGTATTAAAATGATTTTTGGAGTTAAAATATCTTAGAAAACATATACAACTAGGTGTAGAAACTTTTTGAAGAAAACAGAAATGAGGACTCTGTTTTCACTGTGTATATATATATACGCACATATGTGAGTTTTGAGCATTTTAGAGATGAACAAAAGAATGAGTTTAGAGTGTAAGAATCGTTGTAAGATGATGTTCTGAGATGAGAATGAATTATTTAAAAATGAAAGTTTGAGGAAGAAGTGAAGAAATTGCAAAAGTTGAAAATGCAAAAAAAAAATGTGAAGATAATATGCGTGAATGTGATTTTCTGTTTTTTATGATTATGAAAAATAATAAATTTTGATTTGGTTGTGATAAGTTGAGCTGAAATGAAATGTGAATAAAGAGGAAATATTGAGAAAATAAGTTAGAAGTGATAGAGTAAGCAAAAGAGAAAATAAGTTAGAAAATAAATTTAAGATGAAAGAGATGATGAAAGGTGCTGGAAAATGTACAGATGCAGTGTTTCTACTAAACATGCATCTGTATTTTTGCTATATCTTGGTCTATAGACATCCAAATAGGATGCTTTTAAGTTCATATTAAACTAAATACATATGATTATATTTTTGATGAAGCAATAGGAATTGAATTCTATCTCTAAGAGTTTCAAAATTTAGCTCGAATTTGAGTTTGTGGATTCTGTCATAGTTTGGAACAGTCTGTAGTTTTTTTAGGATAACTTTCAGAATATTGAACAAAATTGCATGGAGTTGGTTTCATTTGAAACTTAAGACATAAAGGAACAATTTTTAGAAGAGAGTATTTTGCTTAAATCCTTCATTTTCGTTGTCAAACTTTCCACGAAAGATTGACCCGAAGGTCAGTTTTGAGAAGAAGAGACTTAGCAGTGCGTGAATTTGGAGAAGAAAAGAGGGGTTGCATGATCGTGCTTGTGCACGATCGTGACATTTTGAAGAAGTATGGAAAAGCACGATCATGTACAAGAATGATCGTGACTTTTCTGAATCAACTTGATTCACGATCATGACATTGAATGAGCACGAACGTGAGATCCAAGTTGATTCATGATCGTGACATTGAATGCTTACCAAAGTGGACTAATGTGAATATCCTTCACTCTTTTGGTTATAACTTCTTTGTCCGACCTCTAAATGACATGAGACTTAAACCATTAGACTCTTAACACATTTATCTTCATCTCCGCAAAAATTATAGTTGTATGAAATTATTTGGAAGAGATTGATTGATTTAATTGGGACAAAAATGATGAACAATCTTGGAACTTCATCACTAGAGTATTATCATTGAACATGCTTTAGTATTTTAGGCATAACTTGTTATGTAATTATCCAAATGGAATGATTCTTGATTTAAATTAAAAATAAAACATAGGATACAATTTTTACTAAGAAATTGAATTCCAACTCTATCTCCAAAGTTCCAGAATTTCACTTGAAGTTGAGTACAGAATACTGGTACAATTTATGAACAGTCTGAATTATTTGGAATATAAGTTGTGGATTACTGAACCAAATTGAATTATCATGGTGTCATTAAAAACTTAAGATAATGGGGAACACTTTTCTAGAATAAAGTGTTGCCAAATTACTTCATTTACCTGATCAGAATGATCATAGAAAATTGACCCTAAAGTCTGGAATTTTGGAGGTGATATAGGACTGAAATGAGAATTTGGATAATGTTTGATCTTGTAATGTTGGAATATCATTAGTGAATGAATTGTTAATATCAAAGTACAAAAAGCATAAGTTTAATGGGAACAAAGATATTCATATGATTGAATTTGTGATTCAAGAAGAGGAGTAAAGTGTATATAGTAAAAGTGATTGAGAAATGGGTTATTATAAGAGCAAATAATGTTAAAAATAAAATGACGATTAATTGAGTTATAAAATAAGAATGTGGATAAAATGTGAAATTTGATAATGTACCCAGGATTGTCATTGAGCATGCATTGTACTTATTCCATATATACATGTGTGTATAAATGAATACTTATAATTGTGCAAAGTTATTAATATGTATATGCAATGTGTGTATTGCATAATTTTGATAAGCATGATAAATGTCCGTATTTAAACGTTTCCAGATCATGGAAGCTAACGCTAATCTAGAGCGTACTATGAGTTGACCTAAATGGTCTCATTTCATTGTTTGTTCTGAATTTCAATTTCTGCATTGAATGACTACGATTATGATTATTATGCAATGTGAATATAATTGATATGAATGTGATTTGCTTATGTTGATGCCGGATAATGAAGGTCCGAGACTTGATGCATAAATGTGATATTTAAGTACTACTTGTATGTGAATGAGAAGAAATAAGTGTTTCTCAACATTTATGTTGAATGATGGACCACGGTCCGATGATAAATGTATTCTGAATGTGAATGTGTATATGAATAAGAAAAGTGATTATCAACTTAATTGTTGAATGGCAGACCAAGGTCCGATGATGAATGTGAAAGTGACTGATTGAAAATATATGAATGTGATGCATTCCATTACATGAATGCATGAAACATAAAGGCAGTTGTGATCGGAGTAGCCGTCGAAAAAGAGCTTAAAGCTCAGATGGTGAAAAAGAGCTTCAAGCTCAGAAAGTGTATAAGAACCGAAGGCTCACTATGTAAAATGAGCCCAGTATCTCCGACATATCAAGATAGTTATCAATGAGCCTGGTATTCATAATGGATACGGGACAGTTATAGGCACTCGGTTACAACAAAATAATAAATGAAAGTGAGTCTCACATGCATTGCATAAAAAAATAATTATATGTTTCAAATGAACAAAATGAACTATATAACTGCTCTGAATGTAAATTGTGAAATAAGTGATCAAAATAATATATGATGCTATTTAATTATGATTGAAATGATGTGAAATAAGTGATTGCATGATCTGTATGTGTTTTGTGATTAAGTAAGCCATCGAGAATGGTCACGCACTGAGTTCGCAAAACTTACCCAAAATTTGCAATATTTTACAAGCTCGGAAGAATTACCCCATTAGGCAAACGAGAGTATAGTCACTACATTCAAATAATAGGTAGAGGTCGGGATCAGTTTGTGTTTATGTTTACATATTTATTTTTATTTTTGTATCAAAATGAGTGTTTCGCAATTATTGTATCACGTATATTTGAATATGTTTCTGTACGTATTCACTTTTGAAATTTGGAAATGTTTTGTAAAAGAGATTGATCAAAGTGTAATAATAATTGTGATTTCGAGTTCTATGAAATAAAAGTATGGGCCCGAATGTGATTATTGTTTTCCACATATGTGTATGATAAATTGAAAAAAAAATTGTACGAAGGTTTGTCTGATTGACTGCTACTAGCACGCCACTTTTGCAAGATTCGCACTCGGACATCACTTAGGATGGCAGGTACGTGTCTTGCGAGAGTGGGGTGCTACAAACAAGATACATAACTCTTTTAGTAGGATACTCTTTTAGTAAGTTATGGTTGACCAGATTCCAATCTTTTCAATATAGCGGAAGAAATTATATTAATACTTCCTCATATATCCAGTAATGTAAGAAATATTAAAACTTTTTAGGCGGTCCATCTTTGGTAGTATGATATTTTGGAGGACGTATTTATATCCTTCAATCAATTTTCACTCAAACAATCTCCTCTTTAGGGTTCTCTTTTGGATGATCTTCTTATGAATCTTCTTTATTCCCCGTTAAGTATTAAGATTTTTGTTATTAATCACCTGAAATAATATAAAAGGGTAAGGTATTCTTAGTTTATACTTAATGGTGTCTTTAACTTGTTCTCTTCTCCTCCTTTATGATGGTTAAATTCTCATCGTTTAGGGTAATGTCCTTTAAATATTACTTAGGATTGGGTATGGTGTCATTAGGTGAAGTACCTTATGGTCTATCTATGATTAATTTAGTCAATTGAACTATCTAAACTTCTAGATTTCTTATCAAAATTTCACGATTCTAGAATCGATAAGTAGTTACTTGTATGAAGTTTCTCATCATATATTCCAAATTTCACCACTTCCTTTTCTACACAAGTTGTTAAAAACATGGTGTGGATTGTCTTAAAACTAGGTAATTGCTCTAGGAGATATTAGGATGATTTATTCACTTAGGATTGTAATTTTTACTATAGGATTTGCTTTACCTCTAGAAACTTCCTTTAAAGAAAAACTTTCTCCATTAATCTATCATAGGATTCCTAACTTGGCACTCCATTCCTTATTGTCCTCTTGATGGGGCTATATTCATTCATATTATTAAGGGTTAAATTATTTGTAATTTAACACTTGTATAGCATATTTTATATGAACTATATTATGTTTTCCATTTTTGGTTTATCATCTTGTAGGTAATTAATTGAAGGAGAAATCCCAAATTTGAGTGCAAATTTTTGTATAGTTGTCTAATAAAGAAGATATTAAAATCGTTAGAAGCTAACATGATGGAAAACTTTGTAAAAGACATCAAAGATCAATTCAATCTTAAAGATGTCAAAAACTTAAGGAGAAGTGAAGTGGGCAACACAACACCATCATATGTATGTATTAGACTCATGTTGGTCAAATTTTTTTATCTAAAACAAAAATGGTGCCATGTATGAAGTGGGAATAACATTGAATTCAGCAAATTTTCACTCATAAAGTTCCAAAATAAAATTGATGCATACTTAGTAGTGTAACAGGCACTAAACTTATGATTTAGACTATGAAGATGCATAAAATTACAAGTTTAATCACTTTAGAATCTTTTATGTAACCCTAGTTTATAAATACTCTTACAACAGTTTTTTTTAATAAACTTTGGATGACGATGATAGCCTCCTTTGTCACTGAGTTGTTAGTTTCAGGGTTTCTTCATATAAAGGATGGAATTGGAGCAAGATTGGAGAAGAATCATGACAAATTTTCTAACTCTCTTTTTCTTTTATTGTTAAGATTATTTTTTATTTTTTTCCTAATGTTTAGTAGTTAAATTTCTAGTTAGGGATAATGATGTAGCTTATGAAGGATTTATTAATTACTAATACATGATGGATTGTTGTTTGGATGAATTCTCTTTGCTCTTAATTGTTAAATTTATGACTATTATTATAAATTCAGACTTAAGGATAGTACTTTGACTAGAAGGTGAAGTATGAACCATGCACTAGGAGAATAAACACCCTAGATCTAGAGATAGGGATATCCTAGACTATTATGATAATGAAATATATTAACTATGCTTAATAAGTTTGATTAAGATGAATTGCATATCGAGAGGTAGTAATTACCTAGTTGAATATGCCTATATGGCTTAGGAGAGGGCATAGATATATTAGGTTAACTTTTATTTTATCATTGATAATGTATATTGCATAATAGTTGGAATTCCACATAAGTAAATCCTAAGCCCTAACATTTATTGTGTTGGGCCCCAATTAGTATTAAGCATGTTTAATTTATTTTGAGGTTTAGTTTGATAATTTTTCTTTTGGTTGGAATAATTAGAGGCTTATAGTGCTTTAATTAATGAAAGATTAAATGGAGGGATTAGTTTAAATTATAGTTGTCTATGTTGTTAGAATTTAAAAAGAATAAGATGAATTGAGGGTAATTTGGGAAGTTTACTATGTTTGTAAAGTCAAAGGCTTTTAAGGAAGGCTTATTTGGTCCTTTGAGTTAAATTAAAAACAAGAAGAAAGAAAAGCAAAGCTAGTAGTCGTTTATGTGAGGGAAAGGGAACAAAAGTTGCAAGGAAAAGAAGGGTTTTATTGAAACTATGTAGTTTTGATATAGGGTATAAGTTAAGAAACAAAATTTTCCTAAGTCATTTGAAAGGGAAGTCATGAAAGTTCCAAAGAAAGGAGGAAAGAAGGAGATTTTCGATTGAGTGAAGAAGAAGAAGAAGAAGAAAAGATGTTGGATCTTTGTGAATTCTTGATTTAGATAGGCGATTCTAAGAGTCCTCTAAGAAGGAAAAGGGAAATCCTCCATTAGAAGCAAAAAGTGGATTTTCGTGGGTGCCATATAAGGTGAGTGATTTTGGGAAATCTTTTGGATTTATGGATGGATTTTGGTATAAATGGCTTAGGAAATTTATGGGTAAGGTTAGATAGGTTCATTTCCATGTTTTCATCTCCGAAGAATGGCAAAATTTTGATATCTCATGTTAAATTGGGATTTTTGTGCTTGATAAAGGTGAAGGGAGGCAATTGGAGGTAGAAGAAAGGCAAATTGATCAACCTCAAAGCTAAAGGATTTAAGGTGGGTGATTTCTTAATAATTGAGTTAATAGGCATGTTGAGTTCTAATAATAAATGCTTTTAATACTTTCCAACGTTTTGTAAAGTTTGTATAAATTACTCTTTATGATGATTGAAACTTGAATTAGATGTATTGTGTATGCAAATACATGTTGTAACTTTTTGAAAAAGGGTTTGTTAAGTGAAAAAAGCTTGAATAAGTGATTTCGGAAAAATGCCATTTTGGGAAATTATGTGTGAATTTTGTGAATTGCATGATTATATGGGTTTGTGGTGATCCCTTAAGAGTCAGGTACACCTGTCTAATTATAGGCTTCTCCCGCCTGCCTGCTAGTGACCTTGGAGCTCCTCACGGACTCCCATAAGTTTCACGGCTACACATAACCGCTTTGCGGAAATGTCTAGTACGTTCGGTTGGACCCACCCAAACCAACTTATATGTGATTAAGTGATATGCTTGTCTATGTTTGTTTTTGTATGTTTATGTTGCTTTGATCAATTGAATTTGATGGAGAATTCTTTATGGCAAAAATGATTTGGTTAAATTGCTTGCAAATAAGTTGTTAAAGGATTTGGCAAGTTTATTCTTAATTATTAAGTTATTACCCACAGAGCCGTCGAGCTCACCCCCATTTTGGCGTCCACAGGCGACACACGAGAAAATGAGTAAAGACACCAGATTGCGGCATTACTCCTGATCATTTTTGCTTTTGAAGTCATCTTTTGGAAATAAGGCTTTACACTGCATTTTGGAGAATGGACTTGCTTTGTATTTTAACTTTTGATATTTTGAATGTAATCAGGATAAAATTCCCTCCGAAGCTTTGTATTAACTCTTGTTTCCATGTAAATGTAACAGATTTGAGTTTTAATGTATTATTGTGTATTTTGTTCATAATGTACTGTTTTATGGTTTAAGAATGATTAGAGTTATAAGCTTGCGTTTGTTGCCATTTGAG
>JAOTIZ010048364.1:0-10000 GCA_027123425.1 Erythroxylum panamense
GAGGAGCCCTACTTCCCTCTTTGCGACCTCATCACTTCAATTCAAGCGCAAACCCATTGATTTCTTAGTCACCGGGCCCCGCTTTGGTACTTTGCTTATAGCTTTTTTAGGTTATGCAATAGAAGGGGCTTAGCTCTGGATCCCCCCTGCTTTCAGAAATGAATGGCTCAGAAGGGGGCTGGGTTCTATTTGCGGGCCGGGCGGGGGGTGAAGGCCGTAAGAGAATCTTTCCCTCCCGGTAAGGAAGAGAGGAAAAAGACGCTGTCATCTATCTCGACCAGTTTTCCGAGGCGTTGGAAATCCAGACCGGATCAGAGAATCACTGGCGCTTTCGGCGCCCTTCGTTTCGCCAACAAATCCGTCATCCTTGACGATTTCCCATTCCTTCCCTGCCGAGCCGCCTCTCTTCGCCATTCGCTCCCTCTGCCTTCTCTTTATATAACATACCCAGGCGTCCTCCTTTCTAATCACTAAGAAAAAATCAATACCAATCAAAGCCCTATCATTGTAAAGGTAAAGCTTCGTCTGTTCTTTTTCTAGGGCAGTTTACTCGACTCATTCCCCAGTCTCACGCACTGCTCAAGTAAGTGTAAGTGTGCGACTCCGTATGAGGACCTCCTTCCCTTCTGCTCTGCCCACTCTCCGTTCACACGGTTCTCAAAGCGGAGGAGGAAGGGTGGGCAGCAGGTACCACGAGTCCTCTGTCCCACACATCTATCCAGAAGCAAGTGTAGTTCACCGGTTCCACCGAATGCTCCTATCTCTCGGCAAAGATCGTGTGAGTGTGCAGTTATGCTTCGGATGTTTCGCCATAGAATAGATCGACCCAGTTCCCATTCTTTGTAGGTGCATTCGCTTTATATCTCCGACACACAAGGAAGGACGCGGGGGGAAGGAAGCGAAGCAGCCCTAGCCTCTGTCCGGACGATCATTCCGCTGGCATCTTGCATTCACGCCTCCGTTTGACTGCCGCTCGGGGATGTAGTTGTAGATACGTTAGTCTTAGTGGATCGTTGGCTCCACCTGTTATCTCCTTCTACGACATGCTGTTGTCGTCGCCATATTCCATATGTCACTTAGTCATCTCTGCCTCGCTGCGGGTCAGCACCTCCGAAAGAAACGGAGGACTTCATTCAGTGACTCCGCGATCGCCCTCTGAACGATCAGAATAAGGTAAAGCTTGAAGATAAGTTTTGTACTCTATTAATTTCTCAGTCCCTCTAGTCGGGTGGGCGTCGGCCGGTCTTTCGACCGAATCCCCCTAAAAACCGTACGTGCGGGTCTCCCCGCATGCGGCTCACGCCATTCGAGGTGGCCTGGCCCAGCCCAGCATTCATTCGCAAATCCTGTAGTGAAATTGAGACTGCTCGACCTCGGAAGCTAATTCGCGTATAGGCAGCGCTATCCGTCGTACCGTTGACTCTATCTATTCATTGAATTGACTTTCTTACAGTTCTCTTTGAGGCTCGCTCCCTTCTTTTTCCAAGAATTCATGCGCTTCCCTTTAATTCATAGGGCCTTCTATAATAGGGGAAAAGCCTTCCATTTCCGTCAAATGACCCGGCCTACCCTGGCTCTTCCACCGTCTGGGCTCCCTTTCCTCCCTATGCTCCCCCGGCGCAGGCCTACCACGCTTCGCGCCTGCGGCGTTTGCGTCAGACGGTCTTTGCCAGTAGTGCCATCCTCCCCGCTGGCTGTATGGGCTGCCCCTCGCTGCTGCGTTCTGTTAGGCTATAGATTCAAGGAAAAATGGAGTTGAATGAGACAGCAGGCGGGTTACACGTTCTACTGTGCCGAGATGTGAGGTACAGGCGGTGATGATCACCCCGGGGTATGCGCTAGCACCCTTGACAGGCACTCCAGGACCCGCCAACGCTCATGAAAACCCGGGTCGGTCTTCTATTCATCTGACCGGAGGTGTGGATAACGAGGCCACCTTCACAACCTTCTCCCTTCTGTCCCTATTAGTATAGGGCGGTTTGCTTGAGTTGCTCAACCGCCCCTTAGCCCGGTGCTCATGACGCGCTACGGAACCCCCACCTTGCCGGGGGACCAAGCAGGGCATAGCTCGCGGCATAGGAGCCGACTCGGCGTCAGCGGCTTCGTGCCGCACTGGAGTAATCCAATATGTGGTTCCGCACGTTCCACCACTTCTCCGTTCATTTCCAATACTGATCGTGAAACACCATGAGCAGCAGGATGTTGAGGTCCGAAATTCGAAGTGAAATTTTGGATTTGCCTGTTCCTAGTTGTCATGAGAAAAAAAGGCAGAAAGAAGAAAGAGATTATTCCCTAAGAGCTTGTACAGTACTACCAACCAGTACCAGAAATGCATCTCCTTCGCCCGCGTGCGATAGCTCTACCTGGCGTGCCGCCTTGCATGCAAGCGAAGCCCTGCAATAATAAATAGCTCACTGAGCAATGATTGATGTTACCTCAGAAAGCTGAAGGAAGGCAGTGCCCTCGATTGTGATTGTTCCAGAGAGAAGGATCATGGCGCCCCAGAACCGTGACATCCAGCAGTACCTTGCGTTCGAGAGACTGATATGTCAGCCGTTATTCCCATTCCCAGTGAAAGAAAGCGGCAGACAGACTCATTTTTTGGCCGGTATTCTCTAATGAGTGGCTTTAGGAGATTGGGCTTCTCCTTTAGACTCTTTACCCATCCGCGGAGGCTTTCCGCATCTGTCTCCGCGGCACTGGAGTATACTTCAGTCATTTCCGGAAATAGCACGGACAGCCGTCCTTTTCCCCTTTCACTCTCTTCGCGCAATTGCTCACGAATCCAAGTTTGAAGCTCCCTTCGAAGTGCCGTGCGCTCTTCTTGATCGGGAGCGGGGTGGTTCCGCCGGTTCTGGCGCCTTCGGCTGCGGCAGGGCCTCAAGAGACGCGCTCAAAGACTATTGAAACGAATTCAAAAATGGCATTACTGCGTTCCACAATTCTTCCACGACCCCCCACGAATCACGAGATTCAATCATTTAGAAAGGAACTTCGCGTCACCCCACTCTATCTAGCCCAAGGTGATGAAAGAATGAATCTCCAGGCGAGAAAACGATTGGCTTTCAAAAAAAAAAGCAAGATAAATGATTCTGAGTCAGAATGCTATTAAAAAAATGTGACAAGAAGATCGATCCCGTATGGAGCCACCGTAACAGTATGTCAAGCAACCTACCTTCCCGGAAAGTTTTGCATACAAGCACTAAAGTCTCTTAATTACATTACTCCATTTCTACTGCCCAACAGACTTTCCTGTGCAACACCATAGCCGTCTCGAAGGCACCAAAATCTTTATATTCAAGTCCGGAGGGCTCGTTGGTGTGAGCAACTCTCCAGATCTATTTTCAACTGCCATATCAAAACGGTGCGCTTTCTATGCTTATATACATAAGATTTTTGAATCCGAAGATTGGTTGGTGAAGGGAACAAAGACTCCCGCCAGGATAAGTCGAGTGAACGGCACTCCAGTCAGGAAGGTTTTCACCCGGGAAGAGCGGAGCGAAGGGAATTTTTGTCTTTTTTTGACACGCCCAAAGCCGAGTGAGACTGGATGGATCCGGTCGAGCGAGGACTGTACTGTTGCCACTTGAGGAGGAGTGTCTCCGGGACATGGCTACCCTTCTATGATGACCGGGCTAAGCCTGAGGAAGCGCACCATAGCCCAGAAGCTTTTAACCAGATCAAGGGGATGATTGAATTAACAGAATTGGGAGTGCTCTATCTGGCATATCGGTATGAAGTTTCTGTGATCACTTTACAACATTTTTTTTTTTCTGGAGCTAAATGCAGAAAGAAAAGGCAATGGCAATGTAATTGGATCAATAGAATAGGAAGTTTTCGTTTCTCCTGGCTTTCTAATAAATAGAGAAAACTGGCTAATTAAATAGAGATAAAGAAATTGTGGATTGCAATGCAAAAGTTTCAAACAGATAGAGGTCTTTTCTGGCTTTCCGAATCGTCTCAAAAAGGTTCCTCCTGCTGTCGAATCGTATTTGATATATTGAAAAATATCCAAACAAACCGGGATCTCATTCAGGACTTTCTCGCTTGCCCTGTCGATCGTTTTTTTGACATCTTTATACGCTAAAGCCTTTAAAATCAAAGTAAAGGTAAACCGATTATTGCTAAAACGCGCCAAGGTAAACAAACGCTAAAATCAGATCAAGACGAGGAACGTTCGCCTGAGCAAATGATTATCGCTCGCCCCTTCTTGGAACTGAGAACAGAACTGGACTGAAAAGCTTCCTTATTTGAACTATTTGAAAAAGCCTTCAGGATATATCCACTTTATCAAAAAAAGTGTTCCTATACTATTAAGAAAGGTAGGTCGTCCCTTACTCCATTTCTTTCTAAAGTTATAAATGTCGGGGCGGGAAGGAGCAGCAAGACTGATTAGGCGTTCGTGCCCCTCACCCGAGGGTCACTTCACTCTCTTTCAAGACGGTTAAACATTAAAAAGGTAGGAATACATAATCTCTCCCATCGGAGATAAATTGAATTTAGGTAAGAAGTAAGTAATCTCTTCTAGTTACCTATGATTGTCGGCGTTTGCCGGGGATTTAGACTCTATGAGCTATGCCCTTAGGTAAGCATTCAAATAGCAAGTAATCCCGACTTTCGAATTGCTAAACAACATCGGATGAGGCCTCCTTGAATAAGATAATGGAAGCAAGAACTTCATCCTACTTTTTGTTCTCAAAGGTGGGCGCTTAGGGCGTGAATCTACATCAATTTAGACCGGCCACTGACCTATCGGACGCTTTTCAGACAGAAGTCGTCATTTTTATGTTTAGAGGTCGTTCTGCAAGGTACCGAAGTCATTCGATCGGGGAGAAAGCACACACGATCTATATATAGATGAATAAGACCAGTGGAGTCGGATGGTGCTAGTGTTCTCACTTACGGAAAAAGGGGCTCCCGCATCAGAAAGAAGAGCGGCACCTCAACCAGCCGCAGACGCATTAGCAGTTCGCGTGGAATCAGATTCAACCAAGGTCAAGGAAGACTGAGGTGACCAAATCGAGGACGATGAGCTATTCAATTATTTCGAGGAATTTGACACAGGTGAAGAAAGGACGGGTTTTCATCCCAAAGAATCAGAGCTAAAGGTGAATGAGCCTACGAACGACCTCCGCTTATCCAATTCATTCCCAATTTCGGCAGCAGACTCGAACCGATCGTTTGGAGTGAAGGCCAATATGGGCAAAAGGCTTGAAGTTGTCAACCGCATACCGAGGCTAAGATTTTTCGCGAATTCAAAGCCGGGAACAAGGGAGATAGATTGTTATAAAGGAATTTTTGGATGGATTGACTACCAATGATACAGGTAAAGTAAAGGATTGCTTGACTTTATAAAAGAAAGGGATTCGCGCACTGACTCAAGCAAGGGATTTGCTCCATAGGCCGAAAATCAAGCATTTTTGAGATACTTGTTACAGGAACGAAGTCCTATACTGTCAAGTAGAGTAACGACCAAGAACGCGAAAGAGCTTTATAACAAATTAGAGTAAGGGCACGCTAAGACTTTCCTTTTCTTGCTTTCGATAGAATCCTGAAAGGAAGGAAGAGAGGTTGTTTTTTTCTTTTCCAAAGAGGGGGGCTAGGAATAGAGAAGTTCATCGTTCAGATAGATACGAGATCATATCATGAAATATTGTCAATGCCGAGCATCCAATGTCTTTCGCTTACAGTCCAGCGGAGAACCCAGCGGATAAGGCATATGGCGTGACACACAATGGATCAGTAGTTAGACTATGAACATTTTCAACTTAATCACGGAAAAGGGAAAGCGTCGATATGCAAGAGTTGAGCTCATTGAGTGCCCTTACTTGACTTGAAGAAAGATGCGAATCCCATCTTGATGGGTTCTGTAAAGAACGGTCATGAGATCTTCTTTTTCACATGTGGGTCAGAAAGCCCAGCTTTCATTATAGTTGCAACTGGTACCAAACATTTTCTTTCTGGAAAGTAGTTCTACGAGTGCTTTTTCTACGGACGGAAACCCACCTGGTGAGAGCTTTTGGGCATATGTTCCTATTTCTTTGGAATCGAAACCTGCAAGGGTGGACAGGGTCGGGTAATAAGGGAAGATAAGGTCCTCGTTCGGATAGATTTGAATACCTATGAATACTTAAATTCGATCTTGCCTGAACCCAGCTCCACGGATGAGCCTAAAAACATGATTTAATGGACATGTCAGGCCGCTTCGCTTTTATTGCTTGAGAATGGAAAAAAGTGACCAGGGAAAGTAGCTTCCTGAAGGCTGTTTTCTTTAGGAAGTTTCCTTGAGAAAGGTGCCAAGAGTGAGCCAAAAAGGGGATCATTCATCGATCCAATTAGTGGTCCACCTCTAGGAACATAACATGTGATTAATTGTAAAAAGATTTTTGCACATCGTGATCGTGAGACCATATACATAAAGGAAGAGGCCGGTACCAACTCATTTAGAAGTCTAATTTTTCCCTTCCATGACATGATCAGTTATTTGATTTCAGTTAGCCTTAGCCGGCATTCAATTCCTTTCCAAGTCAGAGCATTTCGTACGCAGAGCTTGAATATCTGCCCGAGTAGGCAACTCTATCTCAATAGTTCTTTTTCGTAAAACTCAGTCAAAAAGCGTATAAGTTCAAGTTTGTCTGATTCTTTTCTAGGATAATCTTTCAACGACTGAGCAACCCAATTTTTAGACATGGCATTTCCGTTCATTTTGGTCATTTTTGTGTTTATTTTCAACAGTAGAGATCAACCTATGGGTTTTCCCTGATAGATATCAGTTGTCGCTACCCTATTGGAATCCTATTGGACTCCCTACTGCTATGAGAGGTCTCTCGTCCGCCCAGGGAATGTCAGTGACATCAGCAGTAGAACGACACAGGTATATTGACTCTAAAGGGTAACAATTATGGTATAGTCCTTTTTCCCATGCTTAACACATGCAAGTCGGACAAGAGAGGGATCAGAATGACTCGACTGAAAGGAGAGGAGCGATTTGAGCAGCACGTCCTAGCCTGGGAAAGAATCTCGTGTCCTTGTTTTCTTCCTTTATTTGAGGCAGAAAGAGGCAATGTATCGCAACTTCGGTGACTTTTCGGGCAAGCATGAGGAATTTTCCCATATGGTGGTCCGATACAAAACCTCGATCCTTTATTAATGAAGGATGAAACCTCCCTTATGTTATGTCATAACCCGCTGCAGGGAGACTTGCAAGCATCTCTTACTTTTTGGTTCCAGGGCAGGCGGGGGACAAAACACTCAAATAGGAGTTAACCAACAAGAACAGGAAGTAGTGTGCGCTACCCGTCTGCTGATGGATAAGCTAAAAGTGAGTTCCGGGCTTCAAGCTCAGGCATATCCTGATCGGGCATCTAGGCCCATCGGAGAGCTATTGACAGCTATCATAGTTGGCTGCTTGCATTCCTCGATTGACAGAAATGGAACCACTAGCATCTGGGAATGAGTTGCCTAAACTAAGTGTAAAAAGTGGCATTCTCTCGCTTTGCTCTTCCTCCCTCCCTGATCGAGACTGGGGTTGAATCTTTGCCCATGTTCCACGTTCCGATATCTGGGACATCCGAGAGTCAAGTCTCACCCCATCGGGCATGACGATTGCTGCCTATGACAGTGAAAAAAGGGCTGATAGCGCCTCATTCAGTTGGACATAAAGTTTGGGCCTAAACTTTAGTAGGGAATTTTTTCTCAAAAAAATGGAAAAAAATACGGGGAAAATGAAAGAATGGCACGATTGAACTCTCACTTAGGAAAGGAAATTGACTTTATACCAAAAATACGGGGTTTTCTAAAAAAAATGGATTTGAATTTTCGTCTAGGAAGGAAAATGCACTTTATACCAAAAATACGGGGTTTTCTAAAAAAAATGGATTTGAATTCTCACTTAGGAAAGGAAATTGACTTTCAACCAAAAATACGGGGAAAATGAAACTTGTTCTTTCTCTTTTTTCCCATGCTTAACACATGCAAGTCGGACGGGAAGTGGAAGTGCGGTGATGCATGCAGCTGAGGCATCCTAACAGACCGGTAGATTTGAACCTTGAGACTATCCGGTATGAACGATGATGCGGGAAATTGTTTAATATAAAAATGTTCGCACGTAGTGACACCCTATTTCTTGGTATTGGTTCGCATTCTCCTACATCCACAGTTCCTGAAGCTCTAGTTCCAAGGTAGGACAATCTAAAGAAGGAAGGTGCATCTCCGACTTTCCCAGCTGCATGAAACCCTAGATAGACAAAGAGACCATTCGAGGGGACTTCCTTGAGAGTCGATATTCCGTGTTGGGTCAATAGAAATATGCTTTACAAGAATTTTTTGGTAGATTGTGCCATTTCTTCAAAGAAAGGGTTCTCCTTCTCCCAAGCTGTTCCATTCTTGATAGGGTATCCCTAGCTGGTAAAGTATTCGATCTCGAAAGTGGCCAGCGATTTGCACGAAAACGGAGGGCAGGATGAAGACTTCCAACTCAACTGACTCCCGAATTCTATCTCTAGAACGGATAAACAATCTTTTTTATATGGGTGCCCGGGCGTTTACATTCAATATTCCACAGATGTAGTCGATTGAAAGCTTCCCGCCCATCAGCAGATCGAGGTAATTTTATATTCATTTCATTTTATAGCAAACCTGCAAGAGAAGGAAGGAACTCTACCAACTAGTATTTAGAAACAAGAAAAAAAAAAAATGTATTGCCTGAAAGAAGGAAAGCGGGGTCAACGAACATCCCGAAAGAGGCGAATGCCGAGGAATGGAAGCAAGAGCATTGGAGATAGCGTGTCAAACCAACTACTTCCTTCTAGTCTCACGTTCCATCTCCTCTCCTTTCAGTCGAGCGGCCTCACTCCTTCTGTACGTGTACGGGAAAGCTCTAGTACGCATTAATGTCGCAAATCATTTTTTTTTTTCTTTTTTTTTCCAGCTGTAACTATAAGAAATAGGCTAGCCAACCATTCAAAAGTCTTATGGTGAGATAAGAGGACTTTTCCTCTTAGATTCGTAGTAGAATTACTCGACCCATGAGCAGAAAAATGTGGCATTAACCGAACCGCGCCTTCCATACTTACCTTACCACCCGCCGCCCTCTCTGCCCGCTAACTTCGGTACCCGGGGCCTCACATGCTGAAGCAAGAAAGCCCCTGTCTTTTATGACATTTCTAAAGCCAACCTGGAATAACAAAAGCCAAAACGACTTCCTTTCTTTCTAGTTCTCCCCGTCAAGCGAAAAGGCACCCATTTCTGAGATTGGATCCTGCTTGCCAGCTTCAGAATAGAATATCGACTCCTGTGGTCAGCTTATGATTCCGCTTTTATAAAACGAAGTTCCCAAGGCTACGCCCCTTTTGTTTTGCAAGGTAGGTAAAAGATCTTGCTTTTCACCCTCCTTCGAGAGGGCTATAGTTTAATCGTTAGATGAATGTCCCGGTATTGACAATCTTTCATAGGCAGAGCTGTCATCTCTATCTGAACAAACAAATCTCCTTTCCTTGCATTGCCCGGTATAAATCGTATGGTATACTCCAGGTGGATATAGCACCATTAATTCATGCATTTAGCAACGTTGGACCACAAATTCGATAGATGAATTGAAACTCTACTGACCACCAATCTGAGATAACTCTCGGTGCTTCTGACCCAGCCCTCCGGCCCAAAAGGGCCGCGTATGTCAGCTCGACCTGTAATTCACTTGTTGGCTCTGCCAGATGATAATTAGGATCATCAGAACAAAACAGCACATCCTGCAAAATTTTCTTGACAAGCTTGACGGAGAATGACGAGCCGGAAAAACTTCGTTATGCTTGGAAAATGCTCTTGTATCGCTGGGTCCTTTCTATAGTAGGGTGAATTGCCTTCCAAAGGCCGGTGCACAAGAATAAGAACCGGATGCCGGGGCCTCGATAGGCTGCTAAGGCTCGGAAGGTCCTCTACAATTGATGATCCGGGGTCAGCACCAAAGATTGCAACCGATGTTGGGGGGCCAGGTGAATCAATC
>JAOTIZ010048377.1:0-13707 GCA_027123425.1 Erythroxylum panamense
TATGGATAAATGCATATGCAATAAACCTGTTCCTCTATAATTAGAGGCCAGTAACATGCTCAGTCAATGAATGCAGTACAATCCTATCAGTCCGTCCCAATTATGAAAATACCCTTGCTAACAGTGACGAGATGTTACAAAAATTGGGGTAGGGGGTAGGAGGTTTATGATTAATTAACTAATAATTAAATTTAACAGGGAATCAAAATAAATCAACTAAGTATTAAAGTGAGAACTTCAATGATACTTAACTCTGATTCAAGGGAAAGATCACATCTACTTGTAACTTTGATCATTGGTCTAAGAAGAACAAATTTTGAAATTAAAGCAGCTACTCCAAAATTTATTAGAATAGCCATAATAAGTCTCGGTTGTTCCTAAATTAATTGGTCCAAACCTAACATTTGAACCAAAACTTACTATAAATTGGTTAGGTATAATAGCATTCCATATCAATAAAATGATAACAATAAGCTTAATGTAAAAGATTAAATCCTAAATTAAATAATTGAGAAGACTACAACTATTCAATCTAGTTTTTTTTGTTTCTCATAAGCTAAATATGCAAATTCATATATAAACTGTTTTCTACTTGACATATGCTTAATTGATTATACATTTACTCCTTAACACTTAGTAATTGATGTTATGACATGTTTAGGAAACTCATTTTTATTCATATTTCATTTTAGGACAACTTGAAAGTTCAAGAGCTAAAATGAGTTTAAAGCACATTCCTTGAGTTGTTCTCTTGATTTCAAACTTATTTGTCTTTGTGGAATAATAAGGAGATAGATTAAAGTAAAGATGGGACAAGAAAATGCAAGAAATGAAGAATTTACCATGTAGTGCATCTTGGTGATTGGAGACTTTTTTAGTTTGCATAATCGTGCACTACTTGTACTAGTCATTCATGACAATTACGGATCATTGAATTCATGAATAACAATAAAATAATCAAAATCAAATTAATTTGTCAAATTAATCAACATTGATTTCTCATTAAATAAAAGAATATAAAACAAGAAATGCCTGAATTAAAATAAAAATCTATGCTTAGAACAAAACCTCATAAGGTTATAGCTAGAGTTTTGAATCTTCTTGAATCAAAATATTTGGATTTAGCCACTCATGAATTTAGTTCTACCACAAGAATAGAAGAAACAAGAAGAGAAAACAAAAGAAAGATAAAAGGGATTTATGAAGTGTGTATGTCTTTTTTTTCCCTCTTCTTTCCTACTTAAAAACTAACTTCTTTCAATATTCTAGAGTTTATCTTTTAAACAAACCCAAATCCCTACATAAAAAGGCTAGGAATAAGTCTCCTAATTAAATTGAAACTCTTGGAGTGAATATGACTTTAAACATGATATGGCGTTATCCACTTTAGCAATATGTCATCTTGTTCTCAAATTCGTGACTTTAACAAATAGTGCTCCAATTTGATACAATCGCCACTTGTCACCTTCTAAAACAAAACAAATATTAATTTCAAAAATTAATCACCAAAATCAATCCAAAACAAAAGAATAAGTCCAATTAACATAACCAAATCATATCTTATGACTCTCCGCTTTGAAAGGCTTATATTCAACATTGTAAATTGTAGGTTTCATTAGGTAATGTGTTCCCAGATGAGATCCAGCACTCAAATTCTTTTTCATTGATTTCTAAGCTCAACTCATTTCTCCATCTTTGTCAATAAATTTGAAAAGAAAATTTACTAAATTTTGCTACATTCAAACTCGATTTGTTGAAAATTTCTTGAACTAAAAACAAGATTGAAATTTTCAAGTGAACGTTAATTAAAAGCTTGAAGTTAGATGTTCTTTTTCTTGTTTTGTGTGAGAGATTCTTACAAACTAAAAATTTTATAAATTACAATTTATAACATTGGAATAAATGTAGCATTGAATTTGATCACGTTTAAAAGATAAAATCAAGTTAAATTCTAAATGCATAAAATAAAATATCTTATCTTTAGTATTTCAAATAAATTTATAAGTCTATTAATTCAAACACAGAAATTTATTTTGTAGCAAATACTTATATTCTAAACAACATAGTGAACACACTATACTTTGATTAAGTTAATTAATGAGTTGCTTTAAAGACTTCAACTTTTTTGTTTTTACCAGGGTGCCAAAGGGATAAATACCCTATTTATTAATAAGAAAAACGAAAAGAACAGAGCAGGGAGGCATGAACCTCATTGACCCGAAACAAATAAAGTTGGCATTAACAAATAATCTAGCACTAGATGCCAACCATCAAAGATGTGAAAATATAAAGAAATTACAAACTTTAACAATGCTATTATCTATTATATTTGAATAGTTCTTATTCTTAATAGCACTGACTTATCTAAAATTAATATACCCCGCAAGATACGAGGTATCAGTGATTGAGTACTGTAGGTGGTCAAACCCTCCAATGAATATCCTAATATTTGCCAAGAAATCTACTGCTTGATTTTCCTCTCTATAACAATGAAGAAAACTATCCACAAAAGAGAACCTCAATATCTCAACTAACCAATCCGCTAGCTTCTATGGAATCAGAATTCTACCAAAGCAGCACATGTCAATCAAAACTTTAGAGTCCAACTCAACTATTACCCAAGAATCGGGTAACAATTAAGCAAAATGCTTCAATCTTTGCAAAAAAGATTGTGTTATTGCTTATACTTTTGTAACATATTGCATAGGGAACGTGAATGCAATACATAGCTTCCCAACTTATCTATGAAAATTCCGCCACATCCACTTGGACCTGGGTTCCTTCTTGACGCACCATCAGTATTCAGCTTCAGAAATTCGAGGGAGGCGTTATACTAATGCGCTAGGAAAACCCTGCGGGGGCCAAACCTACCTTTCAACAATCTCCACCACATCTTGCAAGAGTTTTCTTGAAATGGATAAAGAAAGATAATCTTGTAAAACATAAGAAACATAATCAATAAACATGGAAGGACTTCGAACCTTGAGTCACTTATGTCCTTATCCAAATAAGTCTTAAACTTTTAAAGAAACTTTAGTTCATTTACTGCTCAATCCTGACTTCCCTTCTCCAACCTAGAAATCACACAAGTGTTGGAGACTCTGTTTCTCACTTATAAAAGACCTTTTATTAATTGGTGATTAATTTACAAAATGCACAGTACAAATAATCCTTTTATGTACAAGAAACTCAAACAAACGGCAAACCTATGTCCTCGGAACATATTGCTTTTAATGTTAGAAAGATTACAAAACGAAAGGTTCAGTTGCTAAAATAAAAAGCCTTTATTCATTTTGGAAACTTACTATTAGATTAATTTTGATTTTTTTCTATAATTAAATTGACGATAAGTTTTATTTTTATATAGATTGAATTTAAAATAATAGACGAGATCAATTTAGAATTAATTGATAACAGCACAGACATTTGAAAGCAATGTAATGAAAAAAAGTGTAAACGACGAAAGGGTATTTAAGACCTAGGAAGTTACGTTGTTCTTACTTTCGTTTCAACCGATGTTCTCTAGGGCGGTTCAGTTGTATTGATATGAGGTACCAGTTCCAACGTCACGAAACTATTGTTATTGGTGTTCCTGTTGCATTATCGATTTTTTTGGTTGTAACCCCCGTATGGTTGTTGTTTCTGTATATGGGGACAAATAACAAAACAAACAAATCCTGTCCACCATTGTTGTTTGGTTTCCGTCTCCAAGCTTTTGTCGTCTGTCTCTGATAGACAGAGACAAAGTAATCCTGTCGACCGTTTAAATGAAAGACATTGTTCGTTGTCTCTCGTCCCCGTATGCAAGAGGAGAATACGGTCCAGCTTACCCCTCACGTTGCTCTCTCCCAAACCCTTCTCTCCGCTGTCGCACGGTTGTGGTCGGTGTAGTCTTCTCTGTCGCACGGTTGAGGAATGGAGAAGGACCCATTAATTTTGTACTTTCATTTAGTTCATGTTATGTTTATTGAATTGAGGGTTTGTAATTTGATGGGTGCAAAACTATATACATTGTTTGTTTAATTGAGTGAAGTAATTGTTGCTTTGAATTTAATATTAAATTCGTTACAACCATAAATGTTTCAATGTATGTTGTTTAATCATTTATGCAAATGGAATGTTTTGGGAATGACATTGCATGGTTTAGGTGCAATGTCAAGGATTTGGACTGAGGCTGAAATAGAGGCATTTGTCACTTTCATGGAGGAGGTAGTTGTTGCCGGTCACAGAGCTGATAATGGCCAGTTTAAGGCTGGTACTTTCCAACTACTTGCTAGAATGATGGAAGAAAAGTTTCCTGATTGTCGCATTGACAAGAGGCATGTAAAAAATAAACACAAGAGGTTGAAGGATAAATATCAAACAGCCTTTGACATGTTAAATTGCAGTGGGTTTGGTTGGAACGAAAGCAAGCAATGTGTTGAGGTAGACAGCAAGCAAGTATTGGATGAATGGATGAGGGTAATTGATTTACAGTGACGTTTGTTTATTAAAGTATCGTAATAATGAGCAGTTTGTAATGCTGACGTTATCCAATGTTTTTCCCAGGGGCACCCCAACAGGTATTATACTCCAGGTAAGCCTTTCCCACTTTACCCCAGACTCGAGTTTGTTTTTGGGAGAGACAGAGCTACGGGGGCAGGTGCTCAGGATGTTGCAGATGTTGTTGCTCAGCTGCACACTGATGACACTGAAGGTGAAGGACCAGCTGATCCAATTGCGTCTCCTACCCAATTTGATACTACAGCCCCATCGGTCACTCCTCCACTAACTGCTTCAGTGCATTTCTTTGGTTCTGTCGCCTCTTCAAGCAACACTGACGGAGTCCGACAGAACAAAGGGAAAAGAAAGATGAGGGATATCGAAGTATTGGAGAATGTTGCTTCCTCTTTTATTCTTGCGATTGACAGTGGGAAATAAAATGCTAGGATTATTGCTGATGCCATGGTAGGATTGCATGGGTCGAGGCTAGGTGATGAGCTAGGCAAGTTGGGCTTCTCCACTGAAGAGGTCATCAAGATTGGAAGGATATTCGCAAAGGATGTTCCTGCTGCGAATCTTTTCTAGGATCTCAATGAAGATCAGAGATCGCGTTATGTCAGGGACCTGCTAGATGACGATGTTTGACATCGTCCAGATGTTTGAGTTGATGTTTTTTTTGGAGCTACTTCCTTTGTAGTAGCTTAATATGGATATATGGATTTGTACTGTTTATGAAACTATGATTGTGATGTTGACTTTGTGTTCATGATGTGTTGACTTTGTATTGCTGATGTGTTCACTTTGTTTTGTTGGTGTGTTGACTATGTTTTTTCGGCAGACTGTTATGATCAATGACTTCAGTATTAAAACTTCTTAATGTTTGTCATTTTTCCGCGTGTTTGAATGATGATAATGTGATTCCTTTTCAGGTACCTAAATATGGCCAGATACAACTTTTATGTTATCTTTGCTGGACGCCAAGTTGGTATTTTTACCAGTTGGGAAGATGTTAAATTGGTCACTGAGGGGTTTCCCAATACTCGATTCAGGGGATATCGAACATTGGAGGAAGCACAAAGTGTGTTTGTCATGGATCAATCTAGGCCGGCTCGTTCCACTGCAGACATTGCTCCAACTTTCAATGAACCACCCTCCATTTCGATTCCATCCGCAATTTCAACAAATGAACTAGCCAGTCAAGTTCCTACTGTGCCGGCAAACATGACATGGGCTCATCTATTTTTATTCATAGCCATTGGAATCATTTTGGGGATGGTTCTCAACCAAATGATTTCTAAATTTTAAGGCGTTGATGTATGTTGAACTGAATATGGTATGCCCAAATATTAATGCTTACATGTTTGTAATGAATGTATGTTGAACCTATTTTGTAATTAATGCTATGAATGTATGTTGAACCTATTTTGTAATTTATTTAATTAATGCTTAGATGTTGTGTTTGCACATAATAATTATTAATAAATTATAATTAATTTCTTATTATCATTATTGTTATTATTGTAAGTATTTGTAAAATCATAACATCCTATTTATTATTATTAATTACAATTATAATAATAATAATAATAATAATAATAATAATACTAATAATAATAATAATTCTCATCATCGTCGTCGTCATCACCATCATTGTTATTATTATTGTATTCATTATGGTTATTAGTATTAGTATTCTTATTATTACTATTATCATAACAAATTATTATCATATAATTTGTTATTATTATTAATAAGTATAATTATGATTATACATATTGTCTTATTTATTAATTCAAATTAATTTTATTGTTCATGTTATTATTATTATTATTATTATTATTCAATCTTAATTTGCAATTGTTATTATTATTATTTGTTAACTTTTTAACTAAAGCATCTCATTTGTAATAAACTTATCAATTCATAACACATTGTTAATCATCCTAAGTATCAGGGCCATTTTTGTCATTGACATAATTTTTTCGTTCTGTCCATCGCAACCAAACACATTCTGTACAGAGACGGATACAGTTTTTTCTGTTCTGTCTATCACAACCAAACATCCTACTGTCTCCAGTTTCTGTTCCGTTCTGTTCTGTTCCGTTCTGTCTTTAGCTACTGAAAACAGCAACCATACAGACAGTAAGGAATTAAATATAAGGCAAAGGAAGACCAAGTCTTTGATTATAACATTATAAAATAACTTAATTCATTGAACTTGTTGAAGATCAACTATCCTTATATTCAAATCAGTGGAACTTTGTTAGTTATTAGTAAACCTAAAGAGAGCTTGGGGCTTCCGTAAACCATCTAATATTTGATAAAAATGGATCAACCTTTTAAAGTGAAGTTTTGTTACCGGAGCCTGATTGCATGTCGGATGCAATTAATGAGTTATTGTTTGTTCCTATGAAGATATCTTTTGAAAAATTGTAGGGTTCTTTTCAATCAGTATTCTATAAATCATATTGTTGAGAGATAGCTTGAATATTAATTAGTCCTCCTCCTTTCTTTTTTTATTCATGCAATGCCAGTTAATGAAATCTTTCCATTTGATAATTAGTGTAATCATATCTCAAATTTATAAAGAGAACCTGCATTTAACAAAAAGGAGTTTCAATGTTTATAGTTCTAGATTAAAAAGCACCTGAGTGTCAATAAAGTTCATAAATCTCTTTATCTCGTCCGTAGTCCTTTGTCGCCCTTTTCGATCTATCCATAATATAAAGTAAGCTTTGTGGTATCTACGGGTTGTGGCTCAGTTGGCTGCGCAGGCTGAGCTTGTGGGAAGAACTCTTGAGTTCGATTCCCGCTAAACACACCCGCAAGGAGAGGCAAGAAGTCTTAACTGTGACTACGTCTCGAACTGGATTAGTCGGCCCAGTGGGTTCGGATACCGGTGGTTTACCAAAAAAAAAAGTAAGCTTTGTGATATGACTTATTAAATAAAACTTGTCTATAGTAACTAGTAATTATAAATAGTTAATAGCAACAACTACTTGTTGTTGCTAGTAACTATTTATAATTAATGAATCGTGGAAAACAAAAGAAGAAACGACGCAAATATCATCTAATAAGCTAAAGCTCAGTTAAATCAAATTTTACATATTGATTTCGAACCAAGAGAAGTCTTTCCTGCCAAGCCCACTTCCAATCATTCTACAACTACCTATAAGCTAGATTTGGGCCAGATTTCGGCTTGGGTTAATTGGACAGTTAGGGTCCGCCCGGTCCAGCCCTAGATCAACAGAAATATTAAAAGCGACATCGTATTAAAGATATCAATTTTAATACGATGTCCTAGGTTCCTTCTCTGTCGTAGGTTCGTTGTCGCGCCGTTGGTCCCTTATCGCCCCGGTGAGTTGGTTTTGCTTCTGCGTCTTCGTTCCCTCCTCCTTTCTCGCCGTCGGTTGCGGTCCTGTCCTCATCTGTGAGTCCCTTTCCGCCGTCGTTCCTTCTGTTCGTCTCCACGTCTGCTGTGCTCAAAGCTCAATTGACTTCTGCACGTAAGTCGTTAACACTTTATTCTTGCTTGTTCTGTCCGTATCGATAGTATTTTGTTCTGGGTTGTGGTTCTGTCCGTATTTTCTGTTCTCTTTCTCTCATATTCTGTTGTATATGTTGGACAACTAAACCGGGTATTGACTGTAGGAAGGTTGAAACTTTAAGCTTTGTTCATGAATTAATTCGTCGGGTTCCTTTTTAATTGCTAGTTGTTTCTATTTTGAAACAGTTCTTGAATGCTGATTCTGGTAGTGGAATATATAGATGTCTATAGTGAAAGACAAGATCCCATTTGGGCATTTCTTTGTTTTTGTCAATTGCTGTTTGTGTTAATTGATTTGATGGTGAATGACTTTTGTTGTGGATGCTTTATTGAGAAAACTTATGCAGGTTTTTTCCCGATGTTCAATAAGGCACGGTGTGCTCAAATGATGTAGAAAAGCAAACAACTGTCAAGTTTCAATGGCAGAAGTATCAATAACAGAGGTGAAGAAAGAAAATTGATAAGAATAATGCAATGTAACAGTAGTAGAAATGTAAAACGGGTGTAATAGCATAAATGAAGAGAAGAATCGAAGACTTGTATTGAATTTGTTTACGAGTAGACACTGGCAGATTTCAGAGCTCTGCCTTTTTCAGTAATGTCATCATTTAACTACAATATTCCCCATGTCCCTCCTTCTCCCTCTGTCTCTATATAAAAGCTACTGTGTATAACAAACATATAATTCGTATAACAAACGTCTAACGATATACCCTGCTGGCTGTTGTACATAACCGAATATAACAATTAAGCCACACGCGCAGACACTTGTTTCTGCGTAACCAACTTCCACTCATTTCGTTTATTTATGATAAACTCAGATTCTTCTACTCTTTGTTGGACCCAGCTCTAGGGAACCCTCTTGTCTTCTTCCTTTGATACACAAACTGGATTGTTGGTTTGCTAGGCCCATCAATACCCCTGCCTACAAGATTCACCTTGTCCTCAAGGTGGAAAGTAGGAAAGACATCTTTGATCAACTGAAATGGCTCCCAAGTTGCTTCAAAAGAGGGAAGATGTTTCCACTTCACCAGCAGCTCCAGATTAGTGCCATGACCACGAGTGGCTAAAATCGTCTCAGGTTCTACCTCCCAATCCAATTCTGGAGATAATACTGGAGGAAGGGGCTGAACTTGGTCAGTGTTGCCGACTACCTGTTTCAGCTAGGATATGTGAAAAACTGGGTGGATACCTGCTGATGGAGGAAGTTGAAGTTCATAGGCAACAGCTCCGATGCGTTTCAGTACTGGAAAAGGGCCAAAATATCTGGGTGCGAGCTTCTCATTTGGCCTGGAAGCCAATGAACTTTGCCGATAGGGGCGAAGCTTTAAGTATACCAGATCACCTACCTCAAATTGTACGTCACGACGGTGTTTATCCGCAGCTTGCTTCATCCGATTCTGGGCCATAACCAACTGCTCCTTTAACTCCTTAAGCATCAGGTCTCGGTTCACTAATTGCTCCTCAAGAGCTGAATTGGAAGTTGTGCTGAACCCATATCGAAACAAGGTAGGAGGGTCCCTGCCATAAACAAGCTTGAAGGGCGTTGTCTTGGTTGAAGTATGGTAAGAAGTGATGTATGAATACTCAGCCCAAGGAATCCATTTAGCCCACTGTTTTGGTTGTTGGTTAACAAAGCAACGCAAATACGTCTCGAGACATCGGTTCACCACTTCACTTTGCCCGTCGGTTTGCGGATGATAGGAAGTGCTTCTCTTAAGCTTGGTGTGCTGGAGACGAAATAACTCAGCCCAAAAATGGCTCAAGAAGATTTTGTCCCGATTAGTAACGATGCTTCTAGGGAAACCATGGAGCTTGACAACCGTATTAATAAACTCCTCTGCCACTACCTTTGCAGTAAGGGATGTTTTAAAAGAATGAAGTGTGCATACTTACTCAATCTATCCACAACCACCAGAATGGAATTGAATCCGTGTGATTTTGGGAGGCCGTCAATGAAATCCATGCTTAGGTCTTCCCATATAGCCTGCGGAATGGGGAGTGGCTGTAAGAGGCCAGCTGGTGTCAACGTTTGATACTTATTTTGCTGACATATGGGACATTCCTCTACAAACTTTTTGATCCTAGCACGCATGCCCTTCCAATACAATTCTCCTGAAACATGCTTGTAGGTGTGTAGAAAACCACCGTGACCAGCAATAGGACTACTATGGAATTCTTGTAGCAACGTGGGAATTAGAGAAGAAGTCCTTGGTATCACCAACTTCCCTTTAAAAAATAATGTATCAGACTCAAGAGACCAACCTGGATGAGAAGAAGAGTCCTTTTCCAAGGATTGCTTAATAGCTTGTAACTCAGGATCATTATCAATTTCCTGAGGCAACAAGGATAAATCCAACACCGATGGGACTGAAATTGTCCGCATCTCTACCGGATGAGGAATGCGTGATAAAGTGTCCGCGGCTTTGTTTTCCGGTCCGGGACGATACTGTACTTCAAAATCAAAGCTCATGATTTTAGTTAACCAACGTTGATATTCCGTGGCTACCATACGTTGCTCCAGCAAGTAGCGCAAGGCCTTCTGGTCTGTGCGAACTATAAAGTGGCGCCCAAGTAAGTAATGACGCCATTTCTGTATAGCCATGACCATTGCCAGCAACTCCCGTTCATAAACTGATTTGTAATGCGCCCGACCTTGCAAAGCATGACTGAAAAAAGCCAAAGGTCGCCCTTTTTGAGATAATACAGCCCCCAACCTAATGCCTGAAGCATCTGTCTCTACCACAAATACCTCCGAAAAGTTAGGGAGAGCCGGAATAGGGACTGATTTCATAGCCTTTTTAAGTTCTTCTACCGCCGCTGTTGCCTCACTAGTCCACTCAAAGGAGTCTTTTTTGAGTAATTGAGTTAACGGTGCTGCAATCCTCCTGTAATGGTGAACAAAACGTCTATAGTATCCGGTCAACCCCAAGAACCCTCGCAACTCCTTCGGATTAGTTGGAAGAGGCCAGTCATCCATTACTTTGATTTTGTTATAATCGGCTGCCACGCCCTTTTCCGAAATAATGTGACCCAGGTACTCCACTTCAGTTTGATAGAAACAACATTTCTTGGCGTTGGCAAACAGTTTGTGGTCACGTAGCAAGGCCAACACCTCCCTCAAATGTCCTGCATGATCTGCAAGTGTGGCACTATAGACAAGGATATCATCAAAAAATACCAATACATAGCGCCGCAACAAATGCTTAAATATATTATTCATCAAAGCTTGGAAAGTGGCCGGAGCATTGGTTAGCCCAAACGGCATAACCAGGAATTCGTAATGGCCTTCGTGGGTCCGAAAAGCCGTCTTATGTACATCCTCCATCTTAACACGGATTTGGTGATAACCAGTTTTGAGATCAAGTTTAGAAAATACCTGCGCTCCGTGAAGTTCATCTAAGAGCTCGTCGATATTAGGAATGGGGAATCGGTTTGGAACCGTCACACGGTTGAGGGCGCGATAATCGACACAGAACCTCCAACTCCCATCTTTCTTCCGCACCAACAAAACCGGGCTAGCAAATGGACTCACACTTGGCCGAATAATTCCGGCAGACAACATTTCAGCCACCAAGATCTCAATTTCCGCCTTCTGGATATGTGGGTAGCGATAGGGGCGGACATTGATTGGACCGCTACCTTCTTTCAACATGATCGCATGCTCGTTTCCTCTAATAGGAGGAAGACCTGTGGGAGTAACAAATACATCTGCAAACTCACTCAACAATGCCCTAGCCGCTGGGTTATCATCCCCCTTCCACTCAGACTCCTCAACCGAAATATTCATTAATTCCACCATAATGCCTGACTTTTCTTGTTGCAACTCCTTGACTATCGTCTTCAGGGAGACCATGGCTTTAGTAAGACTAGGGTCACCCTTAAGAGTTATACGTTTTCTTCCCACCTCGAATGACATTGTCAGCAGTTTCCAATTGTCACGGGTCTCACCCAGTGTAGACAACCACTTGAGTCCCAATATTAGATCCGTACGTCCTAATGGTAGAGGCAAAAAATCTTCCTCTATAGTCAGTTCTTGAAGCTTTAGGACCACTCCTCTACACACCCCCATCCCCTTTAATTGCTTCCCAAAGCCGATAATGGCCCCATAATTAGTTGTTTCCTGGATAGGTATCTGCAGGGATTCCACCAAGGACGTGGAGATGAAGTTATGCGTGGCTCCGCAATCAATCAACACTACTACTTCTAACCCGTGGACTTCACCTTTTAGCTTCAATGTCCTGGGTTCCGAGAGCCCCACAACCGAATTTAATAACAGCTCCACCTAATTCAAGGCCTCCTCTACTATCTCTTCGCCATCACCCTCACTAGCATCATACTCCTCTCCTTCATGAACAAGCAGAACATTCAGCTCTCGCTGTGGACAGCGATGTCCAAAATGCCACTTTTCATCGCATCGAAGACAAAGGCCCTGAGCTCTTTTTGACTGAATCTCCTGAGGGGTAAGCCTTCGAAATTTCGGAGGTCCGGAAACAGCTAATGCTTTGGTTGTGTTAGGGTGGTGAGGTGTATATGGTAGTGGGGGTGATGAAACGGAGGTTGGGTTTTGGAGTTTGGAGGGCTGTGCTGCATGGTGTAAGGTGTTAGAAGGCTTAGTCCAGGTGATAGTTTTGGTGTCTGTTTTATGTGGGTTTGAGAATGGGTCTCGCTGGGCCTTGGGGCTGTAGGAAAAACCCAGAATTTGGTTCTTCCTTTCAATGCGTCCTGCCTTTTCTATTGTCTCCTTCAGTGACCTAGGGTTTAAAACCAACAATTCAGCCCTTATTTTTTTCTTGCAAGCCATTTACAAATACTGCCGCCATGGTCCCTTCCTCCAAGGTTCCTACCGATGCTGCCAAGTATTCAAACTGAGCCCGATATTCCGCTACCGTCCCTACCTGGGTCACTGCAAAAAATCGATGCAGGAGAGTGCCATCTTGCAACCCCACGAAACGCTGCAACACTTGCGTTTTCAGCTCCTCCCATTAGCTGAAGGTCTGGATGCGTTCCTCGAAACGCAACCATGCCTGTGCCTCCCCTTCAAAGCAAACCCCCACCGCCTCCAGTTTCTCTGCTTCGGTTAAACGATTAATAGCAAAGTATCGTTCAGCTCGAAAAATCCAGGAGTCGGCCCCTTCTCCCCCGAAAACCGGTAGTTCTAGCTTCCTGGGAAATTTCTCTCTGTCTAACACCTTCTCAGCTATGGTAAGGGTTGATGGGTGGGTTTGTGTTGGCGGGGGTTGTGAGTTTTGGGTGTTTATGGTGTTTTGGGTATTGTGGTCAGTGGGTTGAGGAATGAGTTCCTTATCTTTCTGGTGGGTGATGGGTAATTTGGATGAGCTAGATTCACCAAGATAGACGGAGGGTGTGGTTTGTGATTGGGTTTGGATTTGGTTTAAGATGAGTTGAACATTGGTTTGTGTGTCCAGAAGGTTCTTCTGATTTTCTTGGAGCTGCGAGATGAGAAGTGTCATATTGGCATTCATTCCCCTGACATCCTCCTCGAGTTGCTCCACGCTAGTTTCCATCCGAGTCTTAGGGTGAGTGGTCTCCATTTTGTTTGATACAGAAAACCCGCACGGGATCGTGAGCTTTGATACCAAATTGATAAGAATAATGCAATGTAACAGTAGTAGAAATGTAAAACGGGTGTAATAGCATAAATGAAGAGAAGAATC
>JAOTIZ010048438.1:0-13693 GCA_027123425.1 Erythroxylum panamense
AACCTATCTATTGCCTTAGTCCCGTATTCAATTCTTTCAACTTAATATTTACCTCAAAATTAAATGATCTATATATTTCATAATATTTCTGTACTTATAATGTCTCCAAACTTTCAAAACAATTACTGTTGTAGCAAGTTCCAATTCATACATCAAATAATCATCTCATGAGGCTTAATTGTCTCTATGAATACAAAATCACTTTGTCTTGTTGCATTAGATTGCATCCTAATCTCTAGTGCAAAACATCAATATATACTACATACTTCCAAATCTAAATGATATAACTTACATAAGTGTTACAATTTCTCAAAATTCTCTTTACCTTTATTACTCATACAATTTCACGTTTTTCCTCAAGTATTCAAACTATTCTTCTCAACTCTTTGAATACATTTAATATATCATCAAATTTTGCTTCGATCACTTCAATCTTTAATACTATAGTACTGTAGGGGGCAATGGTTAACTAAAAAAATTATTACCAAACTCCATATTCCCCTTATTAGTTCCCGTAATTTCTTAAGTAACTGATTCCTCAATGAGGTAATATTATCTCGTGTTATTCTCAATTTCTGAATTGACTTCCTTTCTCAACAGATTTTCTCAATTCATTTGATTTCCTCTGATTTCACATTGATTTATTCTACTGTCTGCTCATTCATACTAATTTCGACACATATTTCAATTTATTTTCAATCTTAACTTCCTGTGTTTGTAACACATTCATCTGGTCATTTGTATCTCTTGAACAAATTTACACAAAATATAATATGGACCTATATAGTCCTCATATTAGCAATTGATGCCTCCTCAAATTCAGGAATCCACTCACATAGTTGGATACTTTATATCAAACAAAATACATACATTCTCAGTAGCATCCTTTACCTCTTATCTTGAATCTCTGCTAGGGATAGGACTCCAATATTTACTTTTGATTCATTAATAGTCATCCATTCCTTGAAATGGAACATTTAATTCACGCGATATGATTCGATAAAACATCTCTATCTCAAAAAGACTTCTTACCTCAATCATCTACACTGTTTCCATAATCTTTATCAATTAACTATGTTCATTAATGTTGTTTTAGCCATTCTTAACTCTCAATAATTTCAATTTCTGTCACACTATACAAGATCAAAATTTTCTTTATAATAAAACTCAATGAAATAAAATGCATATTCGTTTACTCTCATATTTTGGTATGTACCACCATGATCATTACATCTTATATACAAAAGTAATTTTGACAAGTCACTAATTTATATCTCATGCTAATGATACATCAATCGCAATTGATTATGAACAACTTCAAATATTCTATGACAATTCAAAAATTACTCCTCCATAGTAGTTACCCTTTTTTCCATAATCACCTATACCATACTCCCTTCGTGTTACTCTAATTCATCTTATAATTTTAACTATAGGGATCATAGGTTATCTCCTATACCATATCCAAATATAGATCTCGTATATACTCAATCACATTATCCGCCAATATAATCACATTATCTGATATGTATTCATAATAACTGATCGACATAACCTTGAGAGCTTCTATATATATCACTATCATTTATTTTATTTTCCCTACGTACTTTCTTAATCAATTTAGAATTATAGACGCATAACCATCTTGAAATTCTGATATCATATTCACTAACACAATCTTATATCAGATCATAACTCTTATCATAGTAATTAAATAATTATTTTAAATTCCAAGTTCAACCTTTCAATTCCACTTTGCATAAAACACCTTAAATCTTGTCATCTCCGCCTATGTCTCTATTTCTTTTCAGTCAATTCATGAATATAATTTAATATCCATATCAATTCAAGTACATATCCACAATAAAATTTTGTCAACAAATTCGCTAACATAACCATAAATGTTGAATCTATGCCTAACATATCAGACTACGTAATATCTCATATTTCTAAATATCCACAAACTTTCATTTCCTCATATCATGAAATGCCCATGTCAAATACTAAACCTAGGCGCTCTAATACCACAACTGTTGGACCCCATTTATGGAGCCCAACTATCGAATCATAAAGCATGAGCATATTCCAATGAAATATCCTTAACCATCATTGGTTCATCTTCATTCTCATAACATCCAGAAAATTTCTCCGTTTGATCAATTGATATACGACAAGCAATTCTTATGATCATGTTCCCAATCATATTATACCTGTCAAATTTCTCTCGAAGCCATAGAGGGTTTGCCACGATGAAATATTGTTTCACCACGGCGAACAAATGGAATTAAACCAGACGACCTTTCAGGTGAAGTTCGCCGCGGCAAATGCTTGGCTTCGCCGAAGTCACCACTGAAAACCAAAATCCCCTCGGGACAAATATGCCGCGATGAACTCTTGGCTTCACCGTGAAGTTGTCAAAAATCACACCGAAATACTCTTAAATCTTTCCTATCCTTACCCTCACTCTTAAATTTCCCAATTGCACTTCTCTTAATGCAGCATCATTTCATAATCATTCAACTACCCATACTATTTCATCATACTCTTTAATCTCTACTCATGTAATTATTTACTTACAACTAATTCTCATTCTTCATAATTTCCTATCTTTCTTTTCCATAACATCTCACTTATATATCGACAATTCATGTTTAGAATTCATCATCTCTAATCAATAACTTCCTTAAGTATGCCTAATTTCAACTCATCCTCATCTATACATAATTCATATTTCAGTAACCTCAAAAGTAAAGAGTTTTACAAAGCTTAAATCACATATAAACATGACATCATTCACTTAATACAAAATACACATGGATACTTATGTTCGATATGTCGCTAAAGTTACTCAAAAATCAAACTAACTTAGTACAAAAGCTAACTATCTTGTAGTTGCAAATGCCTTTATGCTCTTGATCACTCGATCTCTTGCTCATTACCTGAAGATGGGAACTAAATGGGGGTGAGCTTAGAGCGCGTGTGTAACAGATTTATAATCGAGAAATAACCAAAAACCATTTTCAGAACTCATTGCCACTGCACATTTTCATAACCATAAAAATTTTTACAATAAAAATCATCAAACACTTATTTCTCAAAATTTCCAATTTATCAAACATTTCTTGAGCAATTAAATCATGTATGCATCAAACTTATTAACATATCATAAGCATATAAGTACATCAGAATGGTTTAGGAGGTTCATAAATATAATGTACTATACATTTCCCATAAGGGTCCTATGTAGTTATGAACAGAACATACTAACGTAATCCCACTTAATGGTTTTGCGTAGCAGTGAACTTATGGGAGTCCATGAAGGAGTTCCATGCCACTAGCGAGCAGGCGGGAGAAGCCTTTAGATTAAGTGCACTTGACATCAGAATGGAACAAACCAAACCCACATAACATATATTTCATATCTTGTAAACATATTGCCCAAATTGGCACTTTTTCCGAAACTTGATTTTTCTTAAACATGAGATATTTTGAAAACCTGATTTCATAAACTTGCATCTTTTCAAAAAGAATCATTTTCAAAATCTTTTCAAAAATCATCAACACAATTCATGTAGCAAACATATAACAATTTCTCAATTCATTCAAGAAGCAATAGATGCAACACTTATGATTCAATTGAAATCATTAAACTTTCTTGATTCAAAGAAAAACATTAGTGGCTTATTTACTTTGTTATAAACATGTACCCACCTTGAATTCCTTGCTTAAGAAATTGACTTAAGGATGTCTTTCCTATTGCTCCTCTTGCCTTCTTTGATTCCCTTTATCAATTAAAAAATTCCCATTCAATAGGAATACAATTTGAGGACCCATATATATAGCATATTCACTAAGATCAATTCTAAATACTCAAACTCTTCCAAAAGTCCAAACCTTTGTGTCAATTTTACACGATCATTCAGATCAGCTAAATGACAAAATTTGTTAACACTTCCTTCTATAAAAAATTTTCTCATTGTCTTAAGTTTCTATTAACACCAAAATCATTTAATTTGGTTCAGTACTCTAAAATTTATACTCCAAACATGATCGGATTGTTCTTATACTAAAACAACATTCTGTGTTCAATTTCTATTCAAAATTTGAAATCCTTAGAGACTGAATTAGAACTCCATTTCATCGCACAATTTGTAGCCCGATATCTTTAGTTTACTCCAAATTAAAAATCATCCCAATTGGATAACTATAAAAAAATGTTATGCTTAAAATACTGAACCATGTTTAGTGCTGAAAAGTTGAATTGGCCGCAGTAAAACCCAGAAGTTTGCCCCGACGAACTTGTCCAAGAACCTACTTCAAGAACACGTTTTGTGACATTTGTCATCTTTTTACTTCCCACTTCCCACTTTAAGCCGCAAGGGTCACCCGATTTCCAGTAGGAGAAATCAAACTCTGTGGATGCCAATTTAGACAAGTTTAGAGGACTAGATGATGCCTAAAAGAGTTTAGAAGGAAGATTCGAACAACAAAGAATCATGCTTCTTTCATCTACAATTTAGAGGTATAAGTGAGCCAATTGTCAAAAGTATATTTTGCACAAAATGGAGGAAGTTTTCCAATTAGTTCTGCCATAATGTCGAGGGAGTAATTAAAAGCTATCACACTTTGAAGTGGGAAGGAACTCGAACAACCCATAAAGATAAAAGTTACAAAATCTACTATTATTGAAAAAGACTCAAAAAGGAGAAAGAAGTGGATATGAGTGAATATCCTCCTTATGTTGCCCCTCCACCATATCAGCCTAAGGTTTCTTATCCTTAGTGATTGTAGAAGAATAAATTGGATACTCAATTTGCAAAATTTGTAGAGAAGTTAAAGAAACTGTAGATAAATCTTTCATTCATTGAGGCTTTGGAACATATGCTTAAATATGTTAATTTTTTGTGGACATATTATCAAAGAAGCTTACGTGGGAAGAAATCCAAACAGTGGCTCCAACTAGCACCTATAGTTCCATAGTCACTAGCTAGATGTCATCCAAGCTTAAAGATCCAAGGAGTTTCATAATATCCTATGTGGTTGGTGAATTTGAATTCACAAAGTGTTTATGCTACTTTGGAGCAAGTATTATTCTTATGTCTTTGTCGATATTTAGGAAATTGGGGTTGGGTGAGATCAAGCCAACATCAATGCTAATTCAGTTAGCGGATCAATCTATTAAAAAACCATTTGGAGTGGTGGAAGACATTCTAAGGCAAGTGGATAAGTTCATTATTCCTATGGACTTTGTGGTTCTCAATTTTGAAGAGGATAAGAACTATCTGTTGAAGCTTAGTCAATCATGCATGAAAACATGAAAACTCATAATTGACGTTTATAAAGGGAAATTGACACTGCGAATCGGTGAAGAGCAAGTGGAGTTTACTATAAACAAGGCCTTAAAAATCCAATAGAATGTAGCGTGTTCATGAAGGATGAAATTATAGATCAAAATTTGCAAGAACAAGTAAATAGTTGCATTGCAGAATTGAAATCGATAGAAGTATAGACAACTAATGGAGATGAGAAGTCGAACAAGGCCAGTTTGAAGAAAATGATGAGATGGAGGAGTTGGGTGTTCAAATGCATCAAGAGGTATTAGTCTGAACTGAAGCACCCATACCACCTTCCACAAAGAAACCACCCACATTAAAACTTAAACCTTTACCTACTCATCTCAGATATGCCTTTCTGGGAAAAAGTCAAATGTTAACCATCATCATCTCCAATCAATTGAATAGGAAATAAGAGAGTAGGTTGGTAGCAATTGTTAGAAGGAGAATGAAGGCCATCGGATGACAATTTTTTTATAATCGAGGTATAAGCCCAAATGTCTATATACATTGAATAAACCTGGAAGAAGGATGTAGAACGGTAAGGAAGCATCAACAGAGGTTGAATCCTAACATGAAGGAGGTGGTCATGAAAGAAATAATTATACTTTTAGATGCATAGATAATTTATCCCATATCGAATAGCGAATGGGTTAGCTTAGTATAATGTGTACCAAAGAAGGGTGGAATGATAGTAATAGAGGGAGTGTATGGATTATCATAAACTTAACCCGGTAATAAAAAAGGATCATTTTCCTTTCCCTTTCATAACCCAAATGATGGAAAGTGTGGCTGGTCATTCTTTCTACTGCTTCTTGGATGGATACTATAGATACAATCAGATCTTCATCTACCCCAAGGACCAAGAAAAGACCACATTCATCTGTCCTTATGGTACCTTCACATATAGATAGATTCCTTTCGGATTGTGTAATGCCCCAGCTACATTTCAAAGGCGTATGATGTCTATCTTTGCCGATATGATAGAAGATAATGGAAGTGTTCATGGAAAATTTTTCAATTTTTTGAGACTTTTTTGAAATAGGTTTAACTAATTTGGACAGAGTGCTTCAAAGATATGAAGAGTCACATTTAGTGTTGAACGGGGAGAAGTGTCACTTCATAGTGCAAGAAGGGATAGTGCTCAGGCATAAAATTTCACACTAAGGATTCAAAGTTGACAGAGCAAAAACAAAAGTTATAGAGAAACTCCCAATGCCAAATAATGTCAAGGGTGTGCAAGGATTCTTAAGCCTTGCAGGATTTTACTGTTAATTTATTAAAGATTTTTCGCAAATTGCAAAGCCTTTAACAAACCTATTAATTAAGGATATGTCCTTTCTGTTTAATGAAAAGTGTGTGTATGCATTCAATAAAATAAAGGAGGCCTTAACATCTACACCAATTTTAATGCCACCTTATTGGACACTCTTATTTGAGGTCATGTGTGATGCAAGCGACTAAGCTATAGGTTGTGTACTAGGCCAAAGGAAAGATAAAAGGTTACATGTGATCCACTACACAAACAAGACCCTTTTGGGACCTCACCATAGAAAAGGAATTACTTGCAGTGGTGTATGCATGTGATAAGTCTCGATCATGCCTCTTGAGGTCAAAGGTAACTGTATTTATATATCACACAACTTTAAAAGATCTTTTTAGGAAGAAGGACGCAAAACCGAGGCTTATTCAATGGGTGCTATTCCTACAAGAATTTGATATAGAAGTGTGAGATAAAAAGGGAGCAAAAATGTGGTCATAGACTAGTTATCAAGTCTAGAAGGAGGGGAATGAGAGTAAAGTGAAGATATTCATGAGAAATTTCCTAATGAAACTCTAATGTTGCTTAACAGTCTAGCTACATCATGGTTTGCTGATATCGCAAATTATGTTGCCAATGGTAAGCTTCCTTCTAACTTCTCTTATCAACAAAGGAAGAGATTCTTACACAAGTGTAACTGATATCTCTGGGAGGAACCAATCTTGTATCAAACATGTGCTAATGGATTAGTAAGACAATACGTGCTAGATGACAAAATGATGGATATATTAACACAACATTATAAAGCTCAATACATTGGCCATCATGGAGCAAACAAAACAGTAGCTAGAGTACTTGAATGTGGATTTTATTAGCCACATTTGTTTAAGGATGCTCAAGCTTTCGTGGCACAATACGAACATTGTCAAAGAGTAGGCAACATCTCCAAGAGAGATGAGATGCCTTTATCCAACATTTTGTAAGTTAAAGTCTTGGACGCATAAGGAATCAACTTTATGGGTCCCTTTCCATCCTTTATAGAAAACATGTACATTCTAGTAGGGGTGAATTACGTATCACATTGGGCTAAAGCTGTGACATCTCCAACCAATGGTGGAAGGGTTGTGTAAAAATTCATCAAATGGTTATTCAATCGGTTTAGAGTGTCAAGGATTATAATAAGCGATAGGGCACACATTTTTGTAATAGATCTTTTGATGCTCTCCTAAAAAGATACGGAGTCCACCATCGCATTGCCAAAGTGGAAGTTGTTAATTGGGAACTTAAACAAATTTTGGAGAAGACGACAAATAGCTCCAGGAAGGATTGGGCGTTAAAACTAGAAGATGCCTTATGGGCTTATAGGACTACTTTTAAGACACCAATCGGAACAACTCCCTAAGGCTTGTATATGGTAAGGCGTGCCATTTATAGGTTGAGCTTAAGCATCAAACATATTGGGCAATAACAACGATAAATTTTGATTGCAAGCAAGCAGGTGAAAAATTACTTCTATGATTGGATGAATTTAAAGAGTTTCGTTACAATGCATATGCAAACACCAAACTTTATAAGGAAGAGGTGAAGAGATGGCACGACTCTCATCTTAAGCAAAAGGAATTTAAGGTAGGAGATGTAGTGTTGCTATACAATTCGAGGTTGAGGCTATTTCCAGGGAAGCTAAAATTGCGATGAAGTGGACCTTTGATGGTTATTCAAGTTTTTGATCATGGAGCCCTTAAACTAGAAAATGCAAACAAGAAAATCTTTAAGGTTAATGGGCATCGATGCAAACTGTATCTTGACAGAGTGACCCCGAAGGAAAAAGAAGTAATCTCTTTCCTTTTAGGAATTGAACAAGTTCCAATGATACAAGTTCAAGCTAATGACTATAAATTAGCACATTCAATAGTTAGATTTAAATTGTTATTGCAGTTAGATTTGTTTTGAATCTCGAAAAATAAGTTTTTAATGAGTTAGAATGATTTGGACTACTAACTCTCTTATTTCTTTTTAAGAAATTATAAGATAGGCAACAATCTTGGTGCTAAGCGGATTTAGATTCCACCTCCATCACCTTGATGGTTTTGTGTTCTAACCTTTTTCTTTTAAATTATTTCTTTATATATTTCATTTCATTTCATTCTATTCCCCCTTATTTGTTTATGTACCCTTCTCACATTAAGGAAAATGTGTTGTTCAATTGTGGGAGGATTGTATGTTTTAACTTTGAGTGTGAATTTTCATTATATATGCTAGTTTGTTTAGGTCTACACGTGTGAATTGTGTAAATGTGGCAAAGTCTAGGATTTAACGGGATTAATTTAGTCGTGAACATAGTCTTTTAGGTTGCTAATACCTATTAGCTTATGAAATTAGTGATCTAAGTTACTTAGGGCTAAATATGCTAGTTAATTAGGATACAATGTTAGTCTATTCACCCTAGGAAGTTGCCTTATTCATTTATAATTTTAGGCCAAACAAATAAGTAGCATTACTAGTATATTTTCATGAGAATAATTAGCAAAAGCAATAAGGTAGGAAAAATGTGTATAAATTTCAATGAGATAACTATTTTGCTGGCCTTTGGGTTATAAATAGAGCTCGTAGCCAGTTGAGAATGTGATGTAGCTGAGTAACTGGATCAACATGCATCACAAATGCGTGCCTTCGCGTCAAAAGTCTATAATGACATTCCAACCAAGCCACTTAACAACAACTTGACCTAGTTAAGTAACCAAATTGACATTCATCCTAAGTGTTTACCTCCATATAAAAAGACTAGGTTCATGTCCTTAAAATCAATAAAAAAGAATGTTTTCAAATAAAAGCCTACTAAACTTGTTAATAGCTTGATTTTTCATGAAAACCTACTTAGGAATAGCTACACTTTTGATTTGACCAAATAATTATCAATGTGTGTGTGCAAGTGATAAGGGTGAATAGACTTAACATTAAAATGTTGATTAGTTCATATATTTAGTCTAAAGTACTTAGACACAGATTTCACAAGTTAATAAGTTAGAATAACTTGAGAGATTGTGTTCAAAGTTAAATTTGTTTCGTTAAGTTTAATTCCATTGCCCCATTATTGGATTTATGTGTTTTATGTTTTAGTTGTTAATGTTTGTTTATTTTTGTTTACTTGAGGACAAGCAAACATTTAAGTGTGGGATGTTGATAGGTGTAGATTTCACCGTGTTTTGTGGGTAGTTTAGTGTGTGTTTAGTTGTTAATTTGATTGTTTAGTGCATGTTTAGGTTAGAATTGCGTTAGTAAATATTTGTTTGTTAAGTGTTTTATGGGTTGGAACATGATGCTAAGCTTCAATTTTATATTTATGAGGTGCCTTGATGTGTTTCTTAGTATTTTAGGACAATTAAAGGAGATTCGGAAAAGACCTGGGAAATAACCTAGGGCCACGATCGTGGCAAATATGCCACAATTATGACAGAGCAAGAGCAAGGAGCCATGATCGTGGGGAATATGCCACGATCGTGATAGAAGCTAGTGCAGAGAGCTAGATCATGGCATTATAGGCCACAATTGTGTCAAAAGAAAAAAAAACTCCAGGCCATGATCGTGTCACTAAGGGATTTTCGGACCTTTTGGACCCAGAAAAGACCCCCAGGTGTAGCACCTTACTCTCATAGTGCATATCCCTGAACATACCAATAGTATTCAAAACATACTCTACAAGGGTGGCATGCTAGAATAGTCAGTCAATCAATCAAAACTCATTCCAAATTTTTCAAAGCAACACATACATTTGTGAAAATTCAATAAACAAATTGAGCCCATTTTACTCATAAACATTTTCATTCACAAGTGTTACTACACTCATTGTTCAATCTCATTTAAAAACATTTCTAATTTGGAAAGTAGTTACACAAATAGAATTATTCAAATAACCGAGGTTTAATAATTGCAGAATACACAATTTGATACAAAAATAAAGAAATACAAATGCAGACGTGAATTGATCCTATCCTCTATCTCTTACTAAAATGTAGTAGCTTGACTCCAATTTGTCTAATTAGAGATCTTCTCTAAGCATAAAAAAATATTGCAAATTTTGGGTTGAGTTTTGCGAACTCAGTGAGTGGACCATCCTCGATGGCTCACCAAATCACATAGCATATCGATTCATACAATTACATATTTTACATCATTTCATTTACCATCATGTAGCATCACAAAACTACTTTGTTCATAATTTTCACATTTCACATTCAATGTAGTCAAACAGTTTGTTTCAATCATTCAAATCATACATATTACTTATATATATATATTGTACATGGGACTCACTTTTAGTTATTATTGTTGTGACTGAGTGCCTATAACTGTCCCTATACATTGTGAATACCGGGCTCATTGATAACGGTCCCGTATCCATTGGAGATATTTGACTCATTATACATAGTGAGCCTTTGGCTCTTAATCACATTATGAGCTTTAAGCTCTTTTTCACTTTCTAAGCTTTAAGCTCTTTTTTAATGGCTACTATGGTCACAAAAGCCTTTATATTGTCATGCATTCATGTAACAAAATGCATCATTCATATAAAATCAATCAGTCACTTTATTTCACTTTACACATTCACTTTCATATGTCATCAGACATTGGTCTGGCATTAAACATTTAAGTTGAGAAAACATATAACCAGTCCAATTCACATTCAATTTGCACTTCCAGTATTTGTTTCATGCATCAAATGCCTCGGACATTTTATGTCTGGAATCAGTACAATCACATTCACATAATCATTCAATATGGAATTTAAATAGAAAAATCATTTAAACTAAAACCATTTAGGTCGACTCACAGTACGTTCCATATTAGCATTAGCTTCCATGATCTGAAAACATCTGGATGCGGACGTTTTATCCTGCACACCAACATTATACAATACTCATATTACATACACATTATTAATTGCACAATCTCATGAATACTCAATCACATACATATGTATATGTGTTGTGTATAATGCATGCTCAATGACAATACTGGGTATATTATCTAAATTCACATCTTATGCTCATTCTCTTTTCATAATTCATATACATCTATTTGAACATAAGTTTACACTTCATTTTTACATAATCATTCTAAGTTCACCATTCAATCCTTATCCCTTTTATATGTCTAGCTTATTCTTAGGCTTACACCTCAAGAACACTTGGTTATTCTAATATCATAACCCAGCTTCTTGTCATTCCTTTTCTAACATTATATGCTCTCATAATACCCAATTCTCATTCACATTTACTTAATACATATTACTAAACTCCTTTGAATCATGACTAACATCATATGAACATCTTCATTCACATTATACTCATGCCTTTAGTACTTTCATATCACCAATTCATTCACTAAGTTATAACCCCTTGTAACACCAATTATCACGTCATACATATCACACATTAGTCATTTAATCCAAGCATCATTACATGTTCAATTCAAGCCCCATTCTAGCCTAAATTAAGACCAAATTACCATTGCGGACATTCATGTCTATTAGGCGGACATTCATGTCTGTTGGTCACTTACAGAAATTTGAAATTTTGACCTTTTAGACAGCAAAATCTCTTCTCAAGGTCTTCATAGAAGTTGTAGAACCCAAAGTTATAATCAAAAGCATAATTAAATGATCTCAATCTAAGATCCAAAGAAAAATTTATGCCTCTTTTCCTAACATATATCCAATTGCATTCTTATTTCCATATTTCTAACTCTTTACTTACTACATTCAACACCATATGATTGGTCTATCATTTCTATCTCAATTACTCATCATTTCCCCACCATTCTTAACTCCATTTCAACTCAATATCATCTATAAACAATTTATAGTCCATGATTGATCATGAACACTAATAACAGAGCATATACATATATATAAATTCATCATCAACTTTCAGCACTCAGTACACAACTTTAAGTGAATTGTGAAACTCTTAAAGACAGAATTGGAATTCGGTGTCTTTATGAAAAATGTATCCATATGTCTGTAATTTAATCCAAATAAAAATCATCTCATTTGGATATCTACAAAACAAGTTATGGCTAAATTATAGATGCATAATCAATGGAAAATGTTACAACTAACATTTTTCTAGCACACTTTAAGCACCATTATCATTTTATCTCTAAACTTTCATCCTAGTTCTTCCCTTTTCAAGACACTACACTTGCCTTTTCTCTAAATTCAAATCTCCATCTAATCCATGTCTTAAACAACCAATGATCCACGTTTTTATCCAACAAAAATGGAACATAACAATATCCATTCACAAATTAATTTTTCTGCCCTTCTTTCTACATCATTTTTGGATTCATTCTAATTCTAAATAATCTCTACATCAATTTGTGAATCATTAATCATCATACAAGTAAAATCAAGACCTCTTCATATACATTTCATCGCTCACGTTCTAGCATACATAAAAACACCATTTTATGTCCATTTAACCTTTAACTATCTTCATCCATGCTTCATTCAACAAATAAAGAAGAGAAATGCTTATACTTACTTGTTTAGTGTCAATGTCTTCAAAACACACTTAAACCTAGCTTCCCCTATACATCCCACGATCATCAACTTTCAAGGTGAAATGGGTTGGATCTTTTAGCAATAAGAAGAAGATAGCAAGATATTTAAGTGGCTAGTAATGGAAGAAAGCAAGGTTCCATTTTGATGCTTGGAGAAGAGAGTGTCGTGAGAAGGAGAGGAAGATGAAGAAAATGAAGAAGGTGAAGAAGTAATTGATAAGTGAAAGACCATGAGATGGTTTTTAAGTTAGGTAAAAATTCATGAGTGGTGAGTGGCAAGTGTTGTGACACTTCTTACTTGCCACTTGTCAATTTATTATGGTCTCTAATTGGCTCTTTTAAAAAGCTAGTCCATTTGTCTCCAATTTTTAACCCAAATTTCACCCAATTTTCAATGACACTTGTCATTAAATCCCAATATCATTTATAAAAATTTCCACTACCATTTGACTCTTATTTTTACTACTATTCATCAATTGTTCTGTCACTTGACATTTTTCCTAGTCTAAAATACCCTAAAATTTTAGAAAATTCTCAT
>JAOTIZ010048659.1:0-13661 GCA_027123425.1 Erythroxylum panamense
CGCTTTGGAAGTCTTCTAGAAAATTGTAGAGCATGTTAAGATCTTGAAAACGGTATAAAATAGGCCATTAGATGACTTAGAAGTAAAAAGTTATGAGGGTTGGAAATTGGCTTTTTACTATTCATTTGGTCAGTCACTTTTCCTTTGGTCATTTTGCATTTTCGCTTATAACTTTCTCATTTGACCTCCGAATTGCTCGAAATTCGAACCAGTGAATTTCTCAACAAGTTTTCTACCCTCTCTCCCAAAAATGTAAAATTTTCAGATTAAGTTGAATATTGTCGGAAATTTGTCCTCAAGTTCGTTTGAACCATTTGTTCGCTTTGCTTCCGTTTTATGCCTTTCGGTTCGATCTGCTTTTGCTTCCGCGTTCGTTGTGATTCCGTACCTTGTTATCCGATTCGATTCGTTTCGGTTCGCTTCGCTTTCGGTTCCGAGCCTTCGATTTGCTTTTGTTTCCGCTCTTTCGTTACATCTTCCGGTTGAGACCCGAATCATGTATAAATATGAAGGGTTCGGATTAAGTAGTTGGGTTCCGGATTCGGGATCCAACAGTAATTAATGCATCAAATAAAATCATAAGTATGAATGAGCCAAGCAGAAAAGAAATAGCAAAAGAGTTATTAATTAGACGTTTTTCTAAGCAACATCTGCAAATTAAGAATCTTATTTTGCATTCTGTCTATTTGGCTATACATTTGATCTTGATTGGAAAGAATCTTCATTAGATGTTGAAGGATTACATCATTGGTGCTCTAGAGAGGAACAAGACCTGACGTTTTGTCGGGTAGGACCTAAATGACCTGCTACTCTTTCTATCTTCTTCTTTACCCACACATTTTCCTTTAGCTTGTAACCGAATTGGTAGGGAATTGAATAGTGAAACTTTGCAGGCTCATGCCAATTTAGATTGTCAAAAGGCACTCTCAAATAAGCAAAAATCTTAGTCAATAACTTCTTATACGGTAGGCCACTAGTGGTATTCTTGTGACTTCCCTTGTCTACCATTAAATTCATAATCATTTTTGGGAGGTTCATCTTATTACCCTCCAAAAGATTATAGACCACCTACATATCCAGAAGGTTGCATCTTCCTACTAAGCTACTCCTTGAAAAAATTGAAGTAGCCGAAATGGATGCAAGGCATCTTAGTAGTAGGTCCAAGTGTCTACACCGGGGTCTTCCTTCATAGGCATTCTCGGTGTCCAGACATATAAAATCCACAGTCTCTCCTAGATCAATGTTAACAATGTCCCACTTGTGACAAGGACGTCAGTCCTACTAACTATAATTACACCCAAAATGAACCCACGAGATGATTACCTGCTTTCCATCAATTTCCTCTCTTCTTATATGTGTGGAGAAATATTTTACCAATTCATCACACATTGTTTCGTCCAATTTTAGGATCAATTTTAGAATCAATTTTAGAAGTAGTGGAAGTAGTGGAAGGGGTAGGAGTGGTCAGAGTAAGAATGGGTATATGAAATCATACTTTTCTTGTTTACTCCCCCTCACTCGAGGATTCTTCTACTTCATTTTCTTCTTCCTCTTCTTTCTCTTCTTATTTTTCTTCATTTTATTATTCTTCTTCTTCTTTCCCTTCTTCTTCTTCTTTCTCTTTTTCTTCTTTTCCACTAGATTCAAATACAAATTGTTGTACGACTGAAGGTTCATTGTTTTCAAAGGATGAATCCGAGTCTGATTCTAAGGACAACATAGCTAAAATTTGTCTTTCTCTCCTCAGGATTTTCCTAAAAGGGGTTGTCTAAAGTTTAGGGCTTAAAGTAAATAGAGATAGGTTCAGTATGAGAGTTGAGAGAACTTACTATTGGAGACAGAGAACAAGACTCAGAAACAAGAGTCTGTTCATGGCTACAAGTTGAAGCCATGGTTTTCTTCTGTTCCTTTGATTTCAATTGTTCCATTGAGGTTGGAGGAAAAAAATAGAGAGAAGATAGGAAGTTTAGGTACAGAGAGGAAAAATAGAAAGAAATTAGATAATTAAGGTGAAAAATTAACAATGTTGCTTAGAAAGATAATGATTAAGATTATAAGAATAGGCAGTCGTGCACACTAAATGAGGAAGTGTGATTGGATGTGTCTCTTTTGTCAATCCCGTACAACTACTTGTCAAAACTGTGCATGCATTTTTAAAAGCTGAAATGACGTCATAAATGATTCCCTGTTTAGGACACGTGTAATATGCTTTAATAAACTGAGAGGAGCCTTCTAAACTAAAAGGAGCCTAATAAAATAAGTAAAGGTCTCAAACGTAAGAGGAGCCTTCTAAAGAAGAAGGATCTTGCTAATGTTTACAGAGAGAAGTAGCATAGAAAATTCATACAAAAATAATATAAGATAGTTTGCACATACCAAGCTTATTTCTCAAGAGGCAAAATCTATCTTCAAAGAGTGACTTAGTAAAGAAATCATCTACTTGATTTTCAGTATTAACATGCAAAAGATCAATAGTACCTTCTAAAATGTGATCTCTAAGAAAATGATGCTTGATTTCTATGTACTTAATCCTAAAATAATGCACATAATTTTTAAAACATTTATTGCACTAGTATTATCACATAATATAGGAATATGATTAAATTTCATAGAGAAATCTTGGGGTTGATGCTTCATCCATAAGATTTGAGCTTATTCTACTTTGGTTGTTGAAAGAGATGAGAAATTTTGTTTCTTGCAAGACTAATAAACTAGACATCCTCCAAGAAATTGATAGTGACCACTTATGCTTTTTCGATCGATGTTATCACCTCTATAATACCAAACATAATGTCTGGTCTTAAGCTTGTAAGATATAGTAGTGACATATTCATTCCTTTATACTTTGTTTCACCTGTAGTCTAGCCTTGTTCATCCTTATCAAGTTTAGTTCTAGTATATATAGGAATACCCATCGGTTTACCATTTTCAAAATGTTATTTCTTAATGAGTGCCTTTATGTATTTGTCTTTGCTAATGAAGATCCCTTTTTCTATTTGCCTAATTTGTAATCAGAGAAAGAAGGATAGTTCTCCCATCATGCTCATTTCAAACCCCTTATAATAACGTTCAGAATTCTTCACATAATGGTTAATTAGTATCACCAAATGTCATCAGCATATATTTGCACTATAAGTAAATCATTTTCCTTTTTCTTAATGAATAAGGTTTTATCTACCTTTCCTCTTTCAAAGTTACTCTCAAGTAAAAAATTACTTAATCTATCATACCATACTCAAGGGGTTAACCTCTCATACCATGCTCGAGGGGTCAGTTTTAGACCATACAAGGTTTTAGTCAACTTTATCACGTAGCTAGGATGGTTTTGGTCTTCAAAACGCTTAACGAACACTTCTTCATTAATATATCCATTTAAGAAGGTAGTTTTGACATCCATTTAGAACAATTTAAAGTTTCTATAACATACGAAGGCAATTAAAATTCTAATCAATTTCAGTTTACCAACAAGGGCATAAGTTTCATTAAAATCAATACCTTCCTATTTATTATAACCTTGAGCTACAAGTTTAGATTTATTTCTTACCACCTTACCATTTTTGTTAAGTTTGTTTCAAAAAACCCAATGAGTTCCAATGATTGATTTATTTTGAAAACGAGGTACTAGATTCCAAACTTTGTTTTTGTTAAATTGATTCAATTCATCTTTAATTGCTGAAACTCGATGAAAGAGCCTCTTTAATGGTTTTTGGTTCTAATTGTGAGATGATGGCAATAAAGTTAGTTTTGAAGGATGATTTGGTTCTTAAAATTTTAGAAAGGTCTCCCAGAATGTATTGATGTGTATCCTGACCTCTCCATTCTCTTGATATTCTTCATTACATAGGCTCCTACTAAGAGGAAGGAGCCTGCTCTATCCTGGCTTCAGAAGGACCTTCTTGATCTTGTAATTCCAAAGGTACTATAGGTGTTGTTTGAGTCTATGATGTATTTTTAGGGGCCACGAGATGCTCTTCATCATCTGAATCAGCTTTTGTTGTCGAGGGTAGTGCTTCATCAAATACTACATGTATTGATTCTTCTATCTTATTTGTTCTTTTATTGTAAACTTTAAATCCTTTACTATCGGTATTGTAGCCTAGAAAGATAGCTTTATCCAATCTCGCATCGAACTTTCCAAAATTGTCTTTTCCATTATTTAGAACAAAGCACTTGCAACCAAAAGCTTAAATGTAAGCGATATTTGATTTTCTTGTTTTCCCTTAGCTCATAGGTGGTCTTTTTTAGAATAGGTCTTATAAGGCACCTTTTGAGTATATAATAAGTAGTGGATACCACTTTTGCCTAGTAACCATGGGGTAGGTCACTTTCATATAGCATTGTCTGGCTATATCAACTAGGGTCATATTCTTTTTCTCAATGACACCATGTTGCTGAGGAGTACTTGAACAAGAAAAGTTGCAATTCATATCATTATTATGATAGAAGTCTTCAATCTTTTTTTATCAAATTCTCCTCCATGATCGCTCCAAATTGAAGTAATGCAGTATCCTTTTTGATCTAATTTTTTCTACAAAACTTCTCAAAAACTTCAAAAGCATCATCTTTATTTAATAGGAAGTAAACCTATGTAAATCTGGAAAAATCATTCACTAAAAAAAACTATAATGTTTACCACCAAAACTTTGAGTTCTGGTTGGACTAAATAAATCCATATGTATAAGTTCAAGCAGTTGTTTAGTAGACACAATATTTTATGAGGGAACTTGCTTCTGATTTAATTTCCTTTTAAGTAAGCCTCGCAAACCTGATTGTTTTCAAACTTCACGATAATTAGTCTTCTTACTAACTCATTCTTGGACAATTTTGATATAATGTTAATGCTAGCATGTCCAAATCTTCTATGCCAAATAAATGAATTCTTTTTTATAGAATCAAAACACTTAGCACTTTGTGAGGATTAATACCTTGTGAAGACATGTCTTACAGTTTAGCACAGTAAAAGTTCTTATTTCTAGGACTAACAAATAAAATATTATCATTATGATTATCGACTGTTTCACAATGAGATGCTTAGAAAATGACTCTATAACCCTTGTAACATAACTGACTTACACTTAATAGGTTATGCTTGAAACCACCAATATAAAGGGCATTATCAATAGAGGTATAGTTAGAATCACCAATTTATCAATTTTGGTGGCCTTTTCTTATTTTTATCAGGAAAGACAACACTTCAATGTAGTTAAAATGTGATATTTCATATGTAATGTGTCTTAAACAATCACTATTAACTATCCATTGATTTTCTCTTGTCTCCATCTACTTACAACTCAGTATCACTTTCATCAGCGTTTGATTCATCAATTGCTTTTAGTGCCATTCCTTTTCTATAGGAGTATCCTTCATCTCTCCTAAGCTCGGTTTCATAGATCATCAGATTTCCTTATAGCCAATCGAGTGAAATAGTGTCTAGATCCTTTATAGTTTCTAGGGCTATCACTTTAGGTCTCCATTCCTTTGGTAGTGATCTTAGAATCTTCGTTATGAGCGAGCTCATCATTAGGATATATCTTTTCCAAGTTCTTTAAGATTGTTATGATGTTGCTAGACTGTAAGAAGAATTCATCTATGATTTCTCCCTATTTCATGCCAATAGTTTCATATAAATGCACTAAAAGGCTTATTCTACGTTTCTTTACCTAATTTGTTCCTTTAGAGGTGACTTGTAGTTTATCCCACATTTCCTTTGTTGTAGAGAAGTAATCTTCTCATATTTATCTAGAGATAGTGTAAAGATGAAATGATGTTTTGCTTTAGCATTTAGCTATGCAGTTTTTTTATCAGCATCAGACCATATTTCTATGGTTTCTATAGCAAGAAAGGTAGCTCCAACTCTAATGGCTTACTAGACTTCAATATCTACATATTGGAAATAAATTGTCATTCTCTTTTTCTAGTATGAGTAGTTGTTTCTATTGAATTAAAGAGGCTTTGAGACAAATTGTCCTTCAAGGCTTCTTAAATTGTTTGCATGATCTATAACGTGCTCTAAAAAACAATAAATGTCAAACTTCACTTTGATACCAAATGATAAAGCAAACATAGACAAAAGGGGGGTGATTTGTGTGTGACTTTAAAAAATTTTAGGTACTTTCAATTCGTATAATATACAGATCCCAGCTAAAGAAAAAAATAGAAGCCTATTAGACGATAAATCCTATTAAAGCAATTTAAAACTAGAAAGAGCCTATTAAACTAAAACGAACCGCTTGCGAAGTTAAAAACAAAAGGACCTTATTTTAAAAGTAAAGGAGTCTCTTGTAAAAATGAAAAAACAAACAATATAATACGGAAATTTAAAAGTTAAGAGGAGAGAAAAAGAACATTGTGGCACCCCGATACCCCTTAAGAGCATACGAGAGTGCCACATCTGACTCACAAATAGAAACAAACAACAAATCGATGTGGAAGCATTTCAAAACACACAAAACATTTATTACATAAATATTCAAAAATTGAAGCAAACATATATTACATATCATAAGTTCAGAAACCAGCCTGTATTATGGTTATTACAAACCTTCACACAAATTCCATATACATCAAAAATCAAAAACTCTAAAATACATTTTTGTCAAACAAAAACTCAGACTCCCACATATAACTTAGTAAGTAATAACTAAACTATGTCTAACCACCAGGTACTGAATCATGTTGTAGCATCTCAACATACTGAAATTCAGAATATAATAATATTTATTAATGAAAACACTTTGCATGCTAAAGTCAAACATTTCAATAACAGAATAGAGCACACACAATCAAAACAGATTTTCAGAATAGGGTATTAACCCATCAGATCAAAAATATGGTTTGTTTCTTATCAAAACTTATCAAAGATCAAATAAAAACGAGTTAGACTGTTAATCCATGAACATAAGTGGGTAACGAGACTTATACACGGGGAGACCGAAGTCTCGGCACTGAAATGTCACAAAAGCTATTATAGACCCTTCTAGGCATGCCTATTTAACCATGACTAGGACTTGACAGTTACAAAACCAAGAAAGTTCATTTCAAGTGCATAATACTTAGTCAATCATGTTTATAGGCATCAAACAATTCTAACATTCATTGTCTCGAGTTTAGAACACAATCAGCATAAAACACAATTCAATTAAGTTCTAAATAGAATAAAGTAAAGTGTGAGTGTCCTTGAGATTACTGACTGCTTTGCAAATCATTCAATGTAGAAAAATCAATAGCCAACAAAGTAGTCAAAGCAAAACCATCAAAAACTTCTTACTGAATTACTTATAGATACTCAAAGATCACTTAGAAACATTAACTTACAAAAGAGACCATCTAAATTACTTACTGAATTACATACTAAACTAATTACAAAATTGACCATCTAAATTACTTGTAAATACTCAAGGATTACTTACCAAATTTCTTACAAATAGTCATTAAGAATTACTTACAAAATTTCTTACTAGATTGCTTACAACAGCTCCCTTTTTGCTTATAGCCTCGAAGTCCTAGCAATCCCTAGAAATGGTCACCTTATGCGTTCCTTTATAACATTTAACACAAACACATATTGTTATTGTGCATGATTATGAAATCATTTATGCACATTCATGTATACCAAATTTGTATGATGCATCTTCATGACAAATTTCGGGTTTCTTATCCTTAATCTTGTCATAGTGTCAATCATGTGAAACCATACTTAATTACTCAATCCAGACTTATCTCACAACTAACTTTCGAGTCCACTTTGCTCAATTATTCACATCAAGAAGATGAGGTAATTTGATAACACTTCCTTCGAAAAAGTTGTTCGCCCAAGTCGTAAGTTTCTAATGATACCAAGTTCCTTCCATTTGGTTCTATATACTAAAAGTTATACTCAAAAGATCTCAGATTGTATTCAAGCTTAAACAGAATTTTTATCTCAACTTCCAATCAAATTCTGAAATTCTTAGAGGCACAATTAGAATTCAATCTCTTCAGAAAATCTGTATCTTTATGTTAGGTCTACAGATCAAGATATAAGCAAAATACCGAAGTATGTTCAGTAAAATCATCCCAGTTATCATACTTTAGTATAGTCACTATTTTATCATAAATTCTTCAATCAATCCAGTTTAGATGGTTATAATTTTTGGTGGAAATAAAGATCAATGTCATAAGAGTCTATTGGTTCAAGAATCAAGTAATTTGGACATTAGGTGAAGAATTTATAATAAAAAGATCATAGGATGTTCAGAAAGCAACCTTCTTTAGAAAAAAAACATGGAATTCGTGATAGTGCGCCTGCACGACTGCGACATTCCAGATGAACTAGCAATGTCACGATCGTGCAGAAGAATAATCATGACTCGCTAACCCTTTCAGCAAAGTAGTGATCGTGTAGAAGCATGATCGCGACATCTTCCTTCTTCACCAAACTAGATTTCTTCTTCTTCTTTCATTCTTTTCCCAAATTTTCTCACTTTCATCCTATTCAGTGAACACATATATCACTTCAACCAATTCCTCTACTTCCATTTCAGTTCTACAATACACAGTAAAACCAAAATTCTAGATTAAACCCAATCCTAAAAACAGAGCATTATTCACGTAACTCTTTTAGACTTTTCTGCATTGTCCCTATCTTCTTCCTCTCTTCTCCTTAATCCTTCATCACTAACTTGTATACTTTCCTTTACCATTTTATTTCACTTCTATACCATTTGAACTCATTCAGAACACAACTGAAAAATCATGCTTATAATCAAACACTAAAAACTGATACATACATATATTTCACCATTTCCAACTTTCTCTCTGTACTGTTAAAGTTGTAACATTAACATCTTACAATTCAAAATAGGATCTATAACTAAACGATTCTACTCCATTTTTCATGCTATAGTAAGTTTCTCTTTAAACTACATGTGGTTGGTATTACAACACGTACACATTCCACTGTATAATAATCACTCATCGGAAACCTCTCTCTCTACTACATAACTCATCTTTCTCATTACTAACACCGAATTTGCTTCATACACAACTCATGCATGTATTGATTTCCATCACATAAAGCATCATCAAACTCAGTCATAGAATTGAGAAACTTAAAACTTTACTTACCTGATTCTTCAAACAAATTCTAACTATGACAGCAAAGAGTAGGGTTTCGGTGGATGGGGGAAAAACAGCAACAATAGGCAGAAACAAATAGTGGTTGGGTTGAAATGTTTGCATGCAGAGAATAAAACTGATGTAAGAATCAAGACCAGTATTTTGGTGATGAGGATTCAGTGATTTCTGAAAAACACTAACAAAATTTGAAGAATAACAAAGCTACAGTGATTCGCCTTTCAAACCACATGCTTACGCGTGTTACTAACACCTTTCCATGTGTCGCTATGCATTTGTACCACTTATCATGCATATGGGACTGCCACCTTGCATAATGCCATTTGTCAATTTTTTTCTAATCTACAATACTCCAAAATTTCCAGAAAAAATTCTAAAATTCTAAAATAATTCCAATAGTCTCAAAATAAATTATCCATAATTTAACCGCATTTATAAATGCATTTTATCCAAAAATGTCATGAATGCATGTATAATTATTTTGTATGAATCCAAAAATTCATAAGCACTTATAAGTGAATACTCAATTATGCAATGCATACAATGCACTACAATTCCTCAATATTCTAACCCCTAGCACAGGGTGTTACAATTCTTCTATCCTTAAGAAAATTTCATCATCGAAATTCATACTTGATCCAAATAGTTGCAGATATAAGCTTTCATGATTTCTTCTAGTTCCCATGTTGTTTCCTTAAGTCCATGGTGTTGTCAGAGTACTTTTACCAAAGGCATTTGCTTATTCCTAGGTTGCCTGACATCTCAAGCTAATATAGAAATTGATCCTTCTTCATAAGAAAAATCCAGTTGTACCTAAATTTCTTACGCAGGAATCTTATGAGTCACATCAAATCGGTATCTTCTTAACATAGAAACATAGAACACATCATGTAACTTAGCCAATTCTTTCGAAAGAGCCAACTGATAAGCAACTGGTCTGATTCTTTTGAGAACTTCATAAGCACCAATGTATCATGGACTAAGTTTCCCCTTCTTACCAAATCGAAGTATCTTTTTCCACGGTGATACTTTCAATAACACCTTATCACCTACCTGATATTCAATATTCCATCTTTTTAGATTAGCATAAGACTTATGCCAATCACTGGTAGCTTTAAACCTTTGTTGAATAATATGAATCTTTTCTTCAGTATCTTTCACAATTTCAAGCTCGCTTTCACTCAACTCAGTCCAACATATAGGAGTTCTACACCTTCTACCATATAGCGCTTCATAAGGCTCCATGCCAATGCTAGTATGATAACTATTGTTGTAACTTATCATCAGTTGTCTGAGCATCACAAATCTCTTACTTATCATCAGTTCTCTGAGCATCACATAACTCTTGTATCAAAGTAGGCCTTGCTTTCAATTGAGCTATCAAAGCTCCATCAGGCATCAGTCTCCATTCACTCTGCTTAAGTGATAATGCCGAAATGGTCTTCTGACTTAAGACATCAACTACAACATTAACTTTACCCGAATGATAATCCACAATACAATCATAGTCTTTAAACAATTCCAACCAATGCCATTGTCTCAGATTGAGTTCCTCCTTGGTAAGCAGATACTTAAAACTTTTCTGATATGTGAAAATTCTACATTTTTTATCATATAAGTATTGCCGCCAAATTTTTAAGGCAAATACTATTACAGCAGGTTCCAAATCATTAGTCGGGTAATTATGTTCATATGAATTTAGTTGCCTAGAGGCAAAAGCAACTACCTTTCCATCCTATATCATTCAACTGATCAAATAGGTCTTCAATCCTCGGCAACGGATACTTGTTCTTCATTGTGGCTCTATTCAATTTCCTAATATCGATGCACTCTCAATAGTATATTCAACTTCCTTTGTCTGAATCTCATACTTATCTGACTCTAATATTCACATCTCATTTTCATTCTTACTCAATATTCATTCGTTCATAACCAAACATATATTATATTTGTACACCATAACATCATTCACTAAAGTAACCACTTTATCAGATGTACACTCACAATAACTAATCAACTTATTCTTGAGGGTTTCTTACATATATTGCTATCTTTTTCTTCGTCTCGCTTGAATATGTTCTTAATCAATTTAGAAATTTATGAAACGTAACCATCACAAAATTCTAATAACAAACCAATGTTATAACCTTGTACTGAATCAAAAACTTTCTAACACAATACCTAAACAACCATTATAGTTCCAAGTTTAGCCTCTCACGGTAGTGTACTCTTTAAATCCCATCACTTTTACTTACATCTCTATTCTTTTTATCCATCAAATCCATGAAAATAAATTTCCTTCCACTTCAATTGAGAGGCATACAACCACAATATAATACTAATCTCATATTCCTTCTCGAGGAGCTTCCGGGCTTGCATAGCAGATATTACATTAGCTAAAGAACTAGTACGGATGCCATGCAATATTATTATAGACTGATAAGGTTTCCTAAGAATAATTGTCTTAGCATGACAATCAACTACTGCCTGATGCTTGGATAACCAATCCATACCCAAAATCAAATAAAATTCATGAAATGACAATCTGATCAGATTTGCTACATATTCATTTCTTGTATCATAATAGGACAATTCCTAAACACTTAATTAACCAACACACTACTACCCAAAGGACTGGTTATATGAATGTCATATTCTAACTAATCTATTGACATCTTCATGTCAAACATTTCTCTAACCTACATATAATGGAACTAGAATCAATCAGTGCATACATGTCAAAATCAAAGAGAGAAACAATATCAGTAATGACTTCAGGTGCGTCCTGATTCTCACGACCTTTCAATGCATAAACCTGAGCCGAAGCAGAAGGCACAGTTGGTTGATCCACAGTTTCCGATTGAGTACCCGGATTAGGTCTGTGCTGACCAGATCCTCCTTATCCTCTACCACATCCTTTGTTCTAAGTAGATGCATGAAAGACCTCCATACTAGCTTGTGACATCTGAGACTGTCTTAGAGGACAATTGGCTATCAGGTGCTCAGTACTTCCATAATGGAAACATATACCCATAGCCCTCCAACGGGGCACTAGAACTTCGACCTCTAGAGGAACCCCCTACTAGAAACAGTCAATGAAGGAAAGTTTTGTCACCTTCCCCGAGTGTCAGATCTCTAGGGAACTTCCAGTGTTAAGAAAGTACTTTCCAGAGTTCATTTTCCTAAGGATTAAGCTCCACTAGCAAAGCTCCTATGTTGATTCCAATCTCTTTTGATCATCTCTTGCCTTTCAATTTTCACATTAGTTTGTACTAAAGCCTCTCCTTAAGTTAGAGGAGAAGGTGGCACTTCAACTTCACCTCGATTGACCCCAGAGGGTCCAGATATTAATTGACGAGTTTGCCCTAGATAATCACTCTCAGCACCCTCGTCAATGACTTCACATGATCTCTCCATCGTTATCTCTATAGATAAAACATAGGAAATCACATTAGGCCAAAACACAACTTTTACACTCTAGTATAAGCAAGAGTTAAGTGCTGGTTAAACCATAATCACCTAAACTAGACTATGATACCAAAAAGGTGTGGCATCCCAATACCCCCTGGGAGGATACGAGAGTACCACATTGGACTCACAAACAGAAACAGACAACAAATCGATGCATAAGTATTTCCAAACTCACTAAACATTTATTACATAAATTTTTAGAAACTGAAGCAAACATATATTTCATATCATAAGTTTAGAAACCAGCTTGTATTATGGTTATTACAAACCTTCATACAAATTCCAGATACAAGTCAAAAATAAAAAACTCTAAAATACATTTTTATCAAAACAAAAACTCAGACTCCTTTGGCCATTGTGGTTAACTTGTCCCAGTCCTTAAGTCCTTCTCTCTGAACCTACACGGGACAAATCCACCGTGCTAAGCATATAGCTTAGTAACAACTAAACTATGTCTAACCAAAACAGGTACGGAATCATGTTATACAAAAACATCTCAACATACTGAAATTCAAAACAAATTAAAATTTATTAATGAAAACACTTCATATGCTACTGAAATTCAAAACAAATTAAGATTTATTAATGAAAACACTTCATATGCTAAAATCAGACATTTCAATAGTAGAACATAACATACAAAATATATAACATATTTTTAGAATAGGTTGTTAACCCATCAGATCAAAAATATGGTTTGTTTCTTACCAAAACTTATCAGAGATCAAATACAAAATGAGTTAGACTATTAATCGATGAATAGAAGTGGGTAACGAGACTTAAACAGAGGGTGACTTAAGTCTCGAAATTGAAGTGTCACAGAGGGAGACCGAAGTCTCGACACCGAAGTGTCACAGAAGCTACTACAGACCCTTCTAGGTATGCCTATTTACCTATGACTAGGATTTGACAGTTACAAAACCAAACAAGTTCGTTTCATTTGCATATCAATTATTCAATCATATTTATAGGCATCAAACAATTCGGACATTCATTGTCTCTGTTGGACCCCAAACCTGTTTTCTTAAGATTATTAAGTATGAATTAGGTTGCTAGTATGATTTATGGTATAATTT
>JAOTIZ010048787.1:0-13641 GCA_027123425.1 Erythroxylum panamense
ACCCAATAACCATTATCTTGGGTGCGTTTCATAGGACTCAATACGATAAATTACATGAGACATAAAATAGTCTAACAGTTGTCTCAGCACAATCTTAAAGGGACTTTTTTCTGTAACTGAAGATCTATGTAAGTTATAGCAAAATTATGCAGTATCAAGTAAACTCAACCAGTTACGTTGATTTACATTTACATAATATCGTAAGTACTCATTTAATAAACCGTTGATTATTTCTGTTTGACCATTTGTTTGTGAGTAATTTACTGGTGAAAACTTCAAATTGCAACTTATCATATTGAAAAGGGATGTCCAGAATCAGCCTATAAATTTGACATCTCGGTTGATATATATATATATGTGTGTGTGTAACATGTGTGTCCTAGAAAGTGTTTTGATGCCGAATTATTTGAAGAATTTGAAGTTTTAAGACTTTAGAACTTCAAATTAAGTTGGTCATAGATTAGCTAATCTTCTAATAATAATGAGAATAAGAACTAATTGAACCAAAAGTTAAACTAATAAGTTTCAACTGATATTAGACTGTCATAAAATTAGTTAAAAATTAAATTAATATTTAATAATTTAAAAAAAATTAAAATTCGTACTCACTAAAAAATTTATAATTTCATTGAAAAATGAAACCATTAGACAAAAATTGATTAGTTTGTTATGATTTATAAAAATTAATTAATTTATAAAAATTATAAACAGGTTGGTTTTTATCAACAAAAATTATTTAAAAAAATAAATTAAAAAATTAAAATTTGACAAAAACTTAATTGATTCAATGTTTTTATCGTTAAATGGATCGAATCAGTTAAGTGTTTAAAAATATCATCTTTTCTTTTCTTGTTTCTCTTTAGCTTCTTAGCCGGCCATAAAGAGAAGGCATCAAAGAAATCTTTATTTAGAAGAAACAATGTAGTATTGAATCAACGATCGAACCAACCGCCTGCCTAACCTTTACACAATGTCAAAACTCAAAACGCTTCTTAAAGTAAGAACTTTGTAATATGCTTACAGTTTTGTGTCAGAAAGAAGATTTGTTTGATGTGTCTTGGGCAACCAATACTTTACTCGTGCATTAAATAACACACTCTTTAAGAAAAAAAAAAGGGAAAACCAAAAAAGTGCTACATGTGTGATCCTATATGTTTTCAGACATCTTTCCTAAATTTCCTCAGGCCCTTTCTGTTGTCATGTCCTAATCTCTCTTTTTCACTGTTTCTTTCAATATATATATGTAGACATTGATATACGTATTGATCATACGTGTTGCAGAGACAGAAACAGAGACCAAAATGCAGAGAAAAGCAGTAGTCTTTTTCATGTTGATGGGATTGAGCAGTTTGGTCCTGAGTACACATGTGGATGTTGAAAGCTCGGGTTTCGGTCGATATTCTAGTGGTAACTATCATGACCAGATGAGAAAAATGCAGGCTTTCAGGTCCTCTTTAACTCGCCGTGGACTAGCTTCTTCAACTCCACCATCCCCATCTCCATCTCCGACGTCAGAGGTAACTTCTGGCTCTTTCTTTTCTTTATCAAGTTTCGTTAATACCCATCAAAGAGAAAAGCATAAAACTCGAGCGATGATATCAAAATCATGGCTTGGTGTTGGTGATGCTTCAGATGCCTCTGTCTCTTGGAAGTGTGTACAACGTGACATCTTATGGGGCAGATCCATCTGGGAAATTGGACAGCACAGAAGCACTTGCTAAAGCAATAGCAGATGCTGTTAATGGTCCTAACCAAGGGGTCTTGCTTCAAGGAATCACCAATCTTGGAGGTGCAACTATACATCTTGAAGGTGGCAATTACCTTATCACAAAACCTCTCCGGCTACCGGTGCCCGGAGTAGGTAATTTGAAGGTATGCCCACATGTATTCTATAACTTCTTAAACAATGCATATTTTTCAACTGTTAGATTCGGCAGTGTTTGTTGATTATTAAAATCAACCATGGAGTCTATTAGTAACTTCTAAAGAAAAGGGTTTTTTTTCAAGATGGTTGGTCTAACTCAACCGTGGACTTGGAAAATTTGGGATTTATTTAGAATAAGTAAAGCTTGAATCTTTAGGATCTGATACCAACCTTTCATATATCCTGTTTCTGATAATTTACAGTTTCCATCAAACAGATAATTGGAGGGACATTGAGAGCTTCAGATAATTTCCCATCAGATGGATACCTTATTGATTTATCACCTCCATCGACATCAACCTCCTACAACTACGAGTACATAACCCTGAAGGACCTCATGCTAGATTGCAACTACAGGGGTGGTGGCATTTCAGTTGTAAATTCACTTAGGACTAGCATTGACAATTGCTACATTGCTCACTTTAACACAGACGGCATTTTAGTCCAACGAGGCCATGAAACTTACATCAGAAACTCTTTCATCGGTCAGCACATTACTGCTGGAGGCGATCCAGGCGAAAGGAAATTTTCAGGCACCGGAATTAACCTGATAGGCAACGACAATGCTGTGACAGACGTAGTCATTTTCTCAGCAGCAGTAGGAATAATGGTGTCAGGCCAAGCCAACACACTCTCTGGAGTACACTGCTATAACAAAGCCACCGGATTTGGTGGTACTGGGATTTACTTGAAGCTGCCAAGTTTGACACAGACTAGGATCATAAATTGTTACATGGACTACACGGGAATTGTTGCAGAAGACCCTGTGCAGCTTACCATATCTAACAGTTTTTTCCTTGGTGATGCATACATTTTATTCAAGTCGATAAATGGTGTTGCCAAAGGCGTCATCATTGTGGATAACATATTTTCTGGCTCTAACAATGGGATTGACATTGTTCAGTTGGACCAAGCAAATGGTCCTTTCAACCAAATTGATCAAGTCACGGTTGACAGGAACAGCGCCAAAGGCATGAATGTGAGATCAACAGTTGCTAAGGGGTCCCTGCAAGGAAATGGGACCTCGTGGAAGCTTGATTTTAGCCATGTTTTACTGTTCCCTAACCTTATAAACCATGTACAGTACACATTAAGCACAAGTGGTTCCTCGTTTCCTAATCATGCCTTGAGGAATGTTTCCAACAACCAGGTGTTAATCGAGTCAAATGTTGCAGTATCTGCAAGTGTTTTTGTGACAGTGGATCAAGGAATCACAGGTTGAAGATAGATGAGTTACAATCATTGATCATATAGAGATCTCCATAGATGAGTTACAATCATTGATCATATAGAGATCTCCAAAAGGGAGCTAACCCTTCATTCATGAATCAATCCCCTTTTACATGTCACAATCATTCATTGTTCCACTTGTAATTTCAAGTCAAAACTTGAGATTGATATATTGTATTGATAGATGATACAAAGGAAACTGCGTGTACTGTTAGTGGTTGAACAAACATCTGCTGCTGATGTTTTGGTTAGGTAATTTAGGATGTTTTTTAAATATGAACGAGGTGCTTCATGTGTAAGCAAATGGAAAACGGCCAAACTAAATGGGACCAGGAGTTGAAATTGGAAGTTGGACTATAACTAGTTAACTAATTCCTGCTTTTTTTAATGATGTTCATCCAGTCAGAGTTGGTAAGCCAATGGATGATAACTGAGGACCGGGCCCTAAATCTTTTGGGTCAAAATGACCTTTATATTTAACTATTTGCTTATGTTTGAGTCTAAATATAAATATTTAGGCTTAAACTCATGTGCAGCCCAGCTTAAATGGGCTTGCAAATCCACCTAATCACAACAACATAATGAGCCCCAAAAGAAAGCAAAATGGACCCTTGATAATATTAAGATTAAAGTAAAAATATGTGTAATTATTAATATTAATGTGGTTATATTTTTATTTAAATTATAATTAAATATATATAAAATTAGAAATTAATTAATTTCATAAAAATAATTATAATTAAATTGGTATTAAAAAATACTTTTATTAACAAATTCAAGAATTTGTGTTACAAAAAAAGTACAACTAAAACTAAAAAAAACTAATTGGCGTAATAATGAGACTCTAATTCGCAACGACACAGGGGGCAACTATTGGCGTTCTTCAGCCACTGAAAGATGCATGAGTCGTGGAAAGTATGAGAACACGGCAGGCTTGTGAGGAATTCCCCACCAGATAACTCCTCCAAGCAAACGACATAAGTTTCACCCTCTGTTCCCGCGTCCGAGTCGAAACAGAATCTCTGCGTCTTAAGCCTCTCCAAAGCGGTACTGTAAGCACCTGTTGGGTATCGATCACGTGGTTCTTCGGCAAACATCTCCTCCAATATCATTGTATCCTCCATAGATGGTGGTGAGGAAGAGAATACTAGGTTGGCGTCGACTCTGACGTGAAACCCCGTCCATGCAGCTCTGATAACTTCAGAAGCCGTATCACGTATCAGTTCGTCAAACTCCAGAATCGTGAGGCCAGAAATTGTTGGAAGGTGAGAAGCCAGGTAGAGCATGCAAGCGTTGAGATGAGTAGCTACGTTGAAAGGGATAAGCAGACATGCTCTTGAAGGTGGAGCAATCGGACGCACAGAGGATTGTGTTCGTTCCAAATGTTGGAAGCATAAGTCTAAAGAGAAAAGGGGTTGGCCAGAAAGAAAGCCTCCATGTGATCTCGGCAACATCACTGCATTATTCATGTTGATCGCCATGGACTTACTGCAGAGATATGTAAAGCAACGGTAGTTTTTTTTTGGGTGTATTTATAGTTGAAAGATAATCATTTTTGATTTAGGATTACCTTTTAAAACAGAAGTTAGTCTTTAACTATAAATCCTAAAGCTGTCAGAAAATCAGTATGACTTTTAGAATGAGAAGTCCTATCCTAACTATAACATGATTTTATCATTTATTAAATAATTATTTAATATTACGTATCAATAGAAACTATGGTCGTAGTGAAAAGGAGTACCTAAAGCATGATTTTAGGTAGCATAGATACACAAGAATCCACATTGGATAACTATTTAGAGGAAATCATGGCTAATATCAGTAATGATATAGATAAGGTACAAGGTTTTAGAATTATAATATTTGATAAGTAACTAATTATCATAGAATTAGTCATTTTGGATTGGATAGTTTGGTCCTGAATACACGTGTGGATGTAGAAAGCTCATATTTTGGTCGGTGTTCTAGTGGTAACAATCATGATCAGATGAGAAAAAATGCAAGCTTTCAGCTCCTTTTTAACTCCCCGTGGATTAGCTTCTTCGACTCCACATCCATCTCTGTCTTCGTCTCTGACATCAGAGGTAACTTCTGGCTCTTTTGTTTTCTTTATCAAGTTTCACTCCTACCCACCGAAGAGAAGAGCATAGAAACTAGAGTGATGACATCAAAATCATGGCTTGGTGTTGGTGATGCTTCAGATACCTCTGTCTCGTGGAAGTGCGTACAGCCTGACATCTTATGAGGCGGATCCATCCAGGAAATTGGAAAGCACAGAAGCACTTGTTAAAGCAATAGATAATGCTGTGAACGGTCCTAACGAAGGGGTCTTGCTTCAAGGAATCACCAATCTTGGAGGTGCAACTATATATCTTGAAGATGGTAATTACCTTATCACCAAAACTTCCGGCTACCAGTAGCCGGAGTAGGTAATTTGAAGGTATGTCCACCTATATTCTATAATTTCTAAAGAATGCATATTTGTCAACTTTTTAGATTTGTCAGTGTTTGTTGATTATTGAAATCAACCATGGAGTCAAGTAGCAGCTTCTAAAAGATAAGGGTACTTTCCAAGACGATTGGTCTGACTCTACCATGGACTTGGAAAATTTGGGTTTTACTTGGAATAGGCAAAGCTTGAATCTTTAGGATCTGATACCATCCTTTTATGTATTATGTTTCTGATAATTTACCGTTTCCATTAAACAGATAACTGGAGGGACATTCAGAGCTTTAGATAATTTCCCATCAGAAGGATACCTTATTGATTATCACCTTTATCGACATCAACCTCCTACAACTACGAGTACATAACCCTGAAGGACCTTATGCTATACTGCAACTACAGGGGTGGTGGCATTTCGGTTATAGATTCACTTAGGACTAGCGTTGACAATTGCTACATTGCTTACTTAACACAGTTGACATTTTAGTCTAATGAGGCCATGAAACTTGCGTCAGAAACTCTTTCCTCTGTCAATACATTACTGCTGGAGGCTGATGGAGATAAGATCTCTGGGGTTGGTTCACAACTTGACTCGAGCACAACATACAACAAGCGCAAATGAAAATTAAGCAACCAGAAACCCAACTCTGCTTTGTTGCTTCTAGAATCCAGCAAGCTCATCATGTACCTGCACAACAAATAAGTAAATCCTTATAACAAGAATGTCAGCTGATAACCAAAGCTGTCAGCATTAGTTAGAACCTTAGCCATTAGATTTTTAACAATTTCAAATCGATGGATGAAATCCATTCAATACTCTGTATAAATACACTCAACGTATTGATAATAAATTACTTTGCAAATACGCAAAATGTTTACAATCTTACATGATATTAGAGATATAGATTGACTAATCGTCTAATATTGTAATGGCTTCATTATCAACAACAGATACCAACACCACCACACCTCCATCTTCCACCTCTCTTGAGTTTTTAGCCCTTGCCAAGACACTTAATTTCAACCTATCATTAAAACTCGATCAGACCAACTATCTCAACTGGCGTCCTTAAATATTGCTGCTATACGCGCCCTAAATCTGGAGATATATATCTTATCAGATCATGAATGTCCTCCAGCTTTGATTCTTCTCCTAATCATGACACTTCTGCAGATCCTATTTTCTTCCCAAATCCTGCACATAAGTCATGGACTAGAGTGGATCAACTATTGTTTTGCTAGTTTCTCATTACTATTGGTGAGTCTCTAATTGGCCAGGTGAATCATGCCAACTCTTTTGAAGAGCTATGGCAAATTTTAGTACGCTTGTATGCACAGACCTCCTTGTCAAGGTCTTGCAGCTCAAACAAAGGCTTTCTTCTATACAAAAAGGAGCCTATACTATTTCTGATTATATTCAACAGGATAAGTCTATAGGTGACTCTCTCAAGGTTGTAGGGCATGCTGTTTCGGAGCAAGAATTAATCCTAAGTGCTCTCAACGACTCGATGGTGGTCATGTTAACGAGCTTTATGGCTCTTTGGGATGTTCTCTATATTCTGATGATGCACGAAACAAGACTTGAGCAACAACATGTTCATTCTTAAATCTCGTTGTTAAATACCACTGCCAACATGGCAACCTACTTTTAGAAATTTAATCGTGCTCCTACTGGTGGTAAAGGACACTATTGTGGCAGGGGAAGCAGAGGACGAGGGGGTAGATCTAATAGCCACTGGAAGCAATCTCTCAACTGTTGATGTTCTGGCCAGGGAAAATATGATGGATTTCACTCCTTGCTCCACTCCGATAGCCACTGGAAGCAATCTCTTAGCTATTGATGGTACTCCTTTTACGAATCCCACTCTCTACTACAACACTATAGGTGCTCTTCAATACCTATGTCACACAAGACCAGACATTAGCTATACAGTGAATCTTCTCAGTCAGTTTCTCTCTATAAGATAAGTAGTTACTTATCAAATATTATAATTCTAAAACCATGTACCTTATCTATATCATTAGTGATATTAACTTGATTTCTTCTAAATAGTTATCCAATGTGGATTCTTGTGTATCTATACTACCTAAAGTCATGTTTTAGGTACTTCTTTTCACTACGACCATAGTTTCTATTGGTATTTAATATTAAATAATTATTTAATAAATGATATAATCATGTTATAGTTAGGATAGGACTTCTCTTTCAAAAAGTCATACTGATTTTCCGACAGCTTTAGGATTTATAGTTAAAGACTAACTTCTTTTCCGAAAGGTAATCCTAAACAAAAATTGATTATCTTTTAACTATAAATACACCCAAAAAAAAACTAACTTTTCTTTGCAGATCTCTTGAGCAAGTCCATGGCGATCAACATGAATAACGCAGTGATGTTGCCGGGATCACCTGGAGGCCCTCTTTCTGACCAACCCCTTTTCTGTTTAGACTTATGCTTCCAACATTTGGAACTAACACAATCCTCTGTGCGTCCGATTGCTCCACCTTCAATGGAATGTCTGCTGATCCCTTTCAACGTAGCTACTCATCTCAACGCCTGCATGTTCTATCTGGCTTCTCACCTTCCAACAATTTCTAGCCTCTCGATTCTGGAGTTTGACGAACTGACACGTGATACGGCTTCTCAAGTTACCAGAGCTGCACGGACGGGGTTTCACGTCAGAGTCGAGGCCAACCTAGTATTCTCTTCCTCACCACCATCTGTGGAGGATACAATGATGTTGGAGGAGATGTTTGCCGGAGAACCACGTGACCGAACAGGTGCTTCCAGTACTGCTTTGGAGAGGCTTAAGAAGCAGAGGTTCCGTGTCGACTCGGACGCGGGAACAGAGGGTGAAACTTGTGTCGTTTGCTTGGAGGAGTTATCTGGTGGGGCATTCCTCACACGCATGCCGTGTTCTCATACTTTTCACGAATCATGCATCTTCGAGTGGCTGAAGAAAGCCAATAGTTGCCCTCTGTGTCGTTGCGAATTAGAAGACGATTGAGTCCAAATTCATTATTACTGTAATTAGTTTTAGTTCTACAATTTTTGTAACATAAATTCTTGAATTTGGTAATAAAAGTAGATTTTAATACTAATTTTATTTATTTATTATTAATTAATTTCTGATTTTATATATTATTTAATTATCATCAAAATAAAAACATAACCACATTTATATTAGCAATTTGTGTAACACAAATTCTTGAATTTGGTAATAAAAGTAGTTTTTAATACCAATTTAATTATCATCATCATCATCATCATCATTATTATTTATAAAATTAATTAATTTTTGATTTTGTATATTATTTAATTATTATTAAAATAAAAATATAACTTCATTAATATTAATAAATACACATATTTTTGCTTTAGTCTCAAAATTATAAACTAAGTTCAGACTTCTATTCGGGCCTTTTGTGTTGTTGTGATTAGGTAGATATTGAAATCTGTCTTGGGCTGGGTTGCGCTTGAATTTAGACGAAATATTTATATTTAGACTCCGACCTAGGCAAATAGTTAAACATAAATAAGGTCTTTTTGACCCATTTTTGATCCCTTGAATGGCCTATTTAAAGATTTAGGACCCGATTAGACTATTATTCTCATTTTCTTTTTAGTAATCTATGAACTTCAATTTTCCTCATCTGCTTGTTTTCGTTTGTCCTCAGTTACCATCGATAGGCTTACCAAGTCTAGCCGAATGGCCAACTAACTCTAACCTTACATCACAATTGTCAATAATCTATAAGTGAAAATATATGAAACATCATATGTTTGTAATTAAGTTATAGGTTTAAATTTAAAAAATGATATAAAATCAATTATCTTAATATTATGTTGATTTCTTCTGAACCACACTCAAGAAACATGACATCCAAATTTAAATAGAAGATTGATATTAAGGGTTATATATAGGAATTTTACTATCAGAAGTTTGAGATACAAAAAATTATTTTTGTTTTTAATTGATTTTTATACATTTATTAGACAAATATTATTAGATTATAAATACTTATTGTATGTTTTTCCTTTTATTTCAGAAAGAATTTTTTGGAGATTCTGAATTTGATTCGGTCATTTTTAAAGTATGGACATGCTATCGAGACTTTGTTGGAGCAATACACAAAATTGATGTACTACTGTCTTATATTTTTGAACAAAAATAGAGTCGATGGCAGCAGTATTGGACATTACATGAGGCAATGTCCATTTCAAAGCATAATTCTATCAACAGACGTGGAGGAGGACAAGGGGGAGAAAGTCTTCTCGTACATACTGGAGGATTTATTACCAACCACAAGTATGTAGAAAGACTTGTAAGTATCTACACTTTACATTTATGTTCTGTTTTTTACATTAATGTGTTTCAATTTAATTTGATGTGTGAATTTTAGATTGAAAATATGTATATTACGAAGAATTATAATGTTATAAATATCTAATGGCATATATGGTTGCGTTGTTAAGTTATTTTCTTTGTTCAACATGGAGTAAATATTATAAAAATAGAAGAAACTCTACAGAAATTTTTATAAATTGTAGTTCACTTATAACATTTTATTCTGATGCAGGAAAAGTCTATGCCCGTCAACTCTTTTTCCACACTCACACTAACAAGCATGACGATGTGATTTTCGTCAATACCTAATGTAGAGAACTAAATGTATGTAAAATTTATGCTTTAATGTTAATTCTTAATAATTACCATTTATTAACATAAACATTGTTTTATGATAAGACTAAAAACAAGAAAGTATTCAATGACAGTCTCAGCAATCTGAAGATGTTGATGAGACTCAATTCTATCTTCATGCAGTAGGTGGTAGGGACCATCGTAGAAGGATATTCAACTTAGGTTCATTTGACAACACATGTTATTAACAATCATCCACAACCAGTACAGCAACATCTAGTAGGCGGCCCACACCCAATGAAGTTCATGATTTTTGGAGAACAATATAAACATTAACAACTCAGTTGCAACAGTCAATAGAGTACATAACTCAGCTCCGTAATAAAGTGGATGAGTTGAGGGGGAAACGTAGCACCTCATCGCAGCAATCAGAGCATCCGCAGTCACCAAATGAATAGCGTACTTGTGGTCATTTTATATGAATTACAAATACTTATTATGTACACAATAATTTTTATTATCAATTAAGATAATTTTTACTTTATATCATCAATCAAATTTTTGTTTAACAAATTAAATATTGAAACAAATCAAAATATAATCAACAAATAACTATAACTATTTAAATTATGCATCAACCATAACATCATCAAATAAAATTTAATGCATGGAAAATTTTAAAATTAGTTTTTAGAAAATTTACCGACGAAAAAACAAAGTTCGTCAATAAAATCTATTCGATTTATTAACGGATAACTATCAACCGTCGGTAATGACAACATTAACTTACCGACGAAATAACCAATTCTATTAGTAAGTTTGCCGACGAATAAATCTTATCCATCGGTAACTTTACCGACCGAAGACAACATAGAATAACTGTCAGTATATTCATTGATGATTACACAAAATTTCCTTTGGTAAATTTGCGATGAGCATTCTATGATTCATCGCAAATTATTACCTACAGTCATTTCTCCGATGTCTTTATCCGTCGGTAAATTATGTCGCTAACTTAGCTTTATGACGAAATGTGTAGATGTTTCGTCGGTAAATTCTGTCGCTAACTTAGTTTTATGACGAAATGTGTAGATGTTTCGTCGGTAATTTCCGTCGCTAAACTTCATTTTTCTTTTAGTGAAAAAAGTAGGAATTAGTTAACTAGTTATAGTCTAACTTCTATAGGTTGGTTGTTTTCCATTTGCTTACACATGAAGCAGGTATAGATCCCCGTTCACATTTAAAAAACATCCTATATTACCTAACCAAAACATCAGCATCAGATGTTTGTTCAACCACTGACAGTACACGCAGTTTCCTTTGATCAGCTTATGACAACCTTGTATCATCTATCTATACAATATATCAATCTTAAGTTTTGACTTGAAATTACTGGTGGAACAATGATTGTGACATGTAAAAAGGGATTGATTCATGCATGAAAGTTCAAGCTCCCTTTTGGAGATCTCTATATGATCATTGATTGTAACTCATCTATCTTTAACCTGTCATTCCTTGATCCACTATCACAAAAACACTTGCAGATATTGCAACATTTGATTCGATTACTACCTAGTTGTTGGAAACATTCCTCAAAGAATGATTAGGAAACGAGGAACCACTTGTGCTTAATGTGTACTGTACATGGTTTATAAGGTTAGGGAATAGTAAAACATGACTAAAATCAAGCTTCCACGAGGTCCCATGTCCTTGCAGGGACCCCTAGTAACTATTGATCTCACATTCATGCTTTTGGTGTTGTTCCTATCAACCATGACTTGATCAATTTCGTTGAAAGGATCATTTGCTTGGTCCAACTCAACAATGTCAATCCCATGACTTCAATTTGGTTGAAAGGACCATTTGCTTGGTCCAACTGAACAATGTCAATCCCAATGTTAGAGCCAGAAAATATGTTATCCACAATGACGAAACCTTTGGCAACACCATTTATGGACTTTGATAAATTCAATAAGAAAAAACTGGTTAGATATGGTAAGTTGCGCAGGATCTTCTACAACAATTCTTGTGTAATCTATGTAAAAATTTATGATCCTAGTCTATGTCAAACTGAGCAGCTTTAAGTAAATCCCAGTACGACCATTATTCCTACTGTTGCAGATAAAATGACTACATCTGTCACAGCATTGTCGTTGCCTATCAGGTTCATTCGGTGCCTGAAAATTTCCTTTCACCTGGATTGCCTCTGTAAGATTGCTAAGTATTTTGTGTATCTACACAGTAATTTATTATCAATACATTGAGTGTATTTATACAAAGTATTGAATGGATTTCATCCATCGATTTGAAATTGTTAAAATCTAATGGCGAAAGTTCTAACTAATTCTGATAGCTTTGGTTGTCAGTTAAATTTCAGCTGACATTTTTGTTATAAGGATTTGCTTGTGTGTTGTGCAGGTACATGGTGAACTTGTTGGAATTCTCTAGAAGCAGCAGAATAGAGTTGGGCTTGGGTTGCTTAGTTTTCTTTTGGGTTTGCTATTTGTTGGGCTCTCGGGTTAAGTTGTGAACGAGCCCAGAGATCTTATATCCATCATTCCCTCTGAAGCGAAAATGGGGATGGATAGAGACATTGAGCTTGGACAATAACACCGTTGATCGAACCATCGCGAGGGGCTTGGTAAGTAAATCGGCTACTTGATCTTCTATGTTTATGTAACGAACTTCCAATTATTCCTTCTCTATTCTATCTCGTATGAAATGCACATTAACCTCGATGTGTTTTGTCCAAGCATGAAGCACCGGATTTAGGGCTAGAGACCGTGCTCCATTATTATCACACCAAAGAATTGGTGTGTGCTTGAGAGTGAACCCTAGTTCCTTTAACAATGAGTGCAACTATGGTACCTCTGTAAAGACCTAAGCTAGGGCTCTATATTTGACTTCAGTGCTAGACCTAGCCACTGTAGTTTGTTTCTTTGATATCCAGAACACTAGATTACCCTCTAGGAAGACACAACCTCTAGTTTTCAACTTCCTATCATCTAGATTCTTAGCCCAATCTGAGTCATTATAAGCCTGTACAGATAGAGGATTGTGCTAGGGCCAAAAGTGAAGAGCGTAACCAATTGTTCCCTTTAGATACCGTAAAACTCTCTTGCAAGTAACCCAGTTGATTTGAGAGGCTTAGGGCTCGTTTGGTTGAGCTTTTATCAGTAGAGCTTTTATTAGCAGAGCTTTTATAAGTAGAGCTTTTTAGATAAGAGCTTTTTTTTAAAGCCAGTTGACTGTTTGGCTGTCAATTAAAAAGACAGCTTTTTAAAAAGAGCTTCATAAAATAGACTGTTTGGCAACATAAAATAAAAAACACTTTTATTAATTTTAACTATATTTTATTTTATAATAAAATTATTTATGCTAAATAATTTTTAAAGTATAT
>JAOTIZ010048924.1:0-13626 GCA_027123425.1 Erythroxylum panamense
AGATTGATTGTTGTCTGAGTGACGAGGCGATTCATGTTCGGGTTGAGTATGAGTGGACACCCAAGAGGTGTTCCAAGAGTCATGTCTTTGGAAACTCTTGTGCCCCTCCACCTACTACTGTACCATTGGTCTCTCCACCCGCACCCGAGCTTCCGGCTGCCCTTGCACCTCCCTCAGCTTCCCCTGTGACCAGGAAGGTGATCCCGGCCCCTGTGGCTTCCACGCCTGTAGCTGCTCCCCTGCTTTCGGCAGCGCCTCCGATTGTTGATCCTGGTTCGAGTCCTGCTTTTCCTATTGCTTCCCAGTGGCTAGGGACATGCTACAGACCCCTTTTCCAGCTGTTTCGAGGTCCCCCGCTACTTCTGACACTGCGACTACTGATCGGACTACCCCACTTCCACGTCGACCCAAGCTCGTGCACTCTGCTTCTTCTGAGTTGCGAGCTAGCTCGAGTCAGACACCTAGTCCCGTGGTTTCTACAGAGATGACGTCCACCCCTAGCAAGATGCCTTGCCTCCTCAGTTCTGAGGCCTCCATTCCTAGTAGTAGCCATGGCTCTCGCTTTAGCGGCCTTTTGGAGACTTTTCGATTGGTGACTCGCCCATTCCTTTTCCAGGGTGGATAGGCGATAGAGTGCGTGAGGGGACCCACCCCTCTTTTTGATTCCGCTAACTTTTTATTTTATTCCATTTCCTATGATAGGAAGTTGGAATATTAGGGTCCTTAATGGTCCCCACACTCAGCTAGCGGTTAGATATTGGATTCGGCGTTATGATCTTGGATTGGTTGGTCTTTTGGAGACCAAGGTAGTTTCTCCCTCCTTAGCGAGTGTAGTTTCAGCTACTTGTCGAGGATGGGATTATATGAGTAATGTGACGGATCAGGTAGCTTGTCGCATTCTGGTTTGTTGGGACCCCACTTTGTTTGAGTTACGGAGTTCGGTGTCTACTCTTCAGGGCATTAGCTGTGAGGTGACTCATCGGCGAGATGGTTCCATTTTTGGCCTCACCGTAGTCTATGGTTCCACATACCCGGGCCCTCGTCGTGAGCTTTGGGATTTTCTTCGGGTTCAGTCTGACCGATTTCTTTCTATGCCTTGGTTGGTACTGGGTGATTTTAATGCCATTTTGAGTCATTCCGACCGAGTCGGTGGAGATATTGGGTGGTATCGACATATGGATGAGTTCGGGGAGTGCTTACATAATGCTGAGTTGCTCCGATTTCCTTACCGTGGGTTGCGTTATACTTGGCATAATGGTCGGGAGGGCCCGGATTCCATTCTCAGGCGTTTGGATTGGAGTTTTGGCAACTCCGCCTGGTTTACATCATGGCCTAGTTCTTCTACAGAGGTCCTCCCGCGTGATATCTCTGATCACAGCCCTTTAGTGGTTCATTTTGGTTTCCCGCGCCATCGGCCTCCCACTCCTTTCAAGTTTCTGAAATGTTGGGCTGATCATCCCCACTTTTTAGAACTTGTTAGGAGAGTTTGGGCTACATCAGTACGAGGGGACCCGATGTTCTGCTTGACTCACCAGCTGCGCCTGCTCAAGCGTGAGCTGAAGTCTTTCCACTCCTGGGATTACAGTCATATTTCCAGCAGAGTTCGGGAGATACGGACCCAGTGGGCCTCCGCTCAGGCAGCTCTTGATGCTTCCCCGCACTCGCCTGATCTCGGTATTACAGAGTGTGACCTTGCTAGACAGTATTATCGACTGATACAGGATGAGGAGTCCTTTTATCGACAACGATCTAGGATTCAGTGGCTTACTCTGGGGGACCAGAACACTAGATTTTTCCACCGATCGTCAGGTCAAAGGTCGGGTACATGGGTTACTTGATGAGATTGGGACTTTTATCACAGATCAGGGAGCTTTGGGACGGATGGCGGTTGATTATTTTCAGGGTATCCTCTGTTCCCCCCTTGCTTCCTCCAGCTGATGCTGCTCGGTTCTTCATTCGTCGTATTCCTGCGGATATGGTTCAGTCATTGGTGGGTCCGGAGGATAAGGCTCCAGGACCTGATGGTTATACCTCTTTCTTCTTTAGGAGGTGTTGGGATGTCATTGGAGCAGACTTCAGAGCAGCGGTGCGGTATTTCTTCTCTTCCTCGGCTATGCCTCGCTGGGTGAATTCTACTAGGATTACCCTTGTTCCCAAGGTGGAGAGCCCGCAGATTTTGAGTGACTTTAGACCGATCTCTTGCTGCAATGTCCTTTACAAGTGTATTTCAAAGGTCATTGCAAATCGGTTTAAAGTTATTTTACCAGAGGTGATTGGGAGAGCTCAGATGGCGTTTGTCCCGGGGAGGCAGATTGCAGATGCGATCTTTCTTACCCAGGAGTTGATGCATGATTATCACCTCGATCGCTCACCACCACGGTGTGCTATCAAGGTTGATATTTGTAAGGCTTTCGATACAGTCAGCTGGGAGTTTATTTTATTGGGCTTACGGACCGTCGGAGTACCTGTTAGCATGATCAGATGGATTGAGGTATGTCTCTTCTCTGCACATTTCTCAGTAGCTCTTAACAGTTCACTTCATGGTTATTTTGCTGCCACTCGGTGGGGTTGCGACAAGGGGACCCCCTTTCTCCCTATTTGTTTGTACTGGCGATGGAGGGGCTCAATGGGATTCTGCGAGAGGTGACTGCATCGCTGGATTATGGCTATCATTAGAGATGTCGGCAGCTTTCCCTTACCCATCACTGTTATGCAGATGACTTGATGATTTTTAGTCGTGCAGATGCAGATTCTCTGGAGATCATCCGCCAGGCTTTGACAATTTTTGAGAGGGTTTTCAGGTTGGCCATGAACTCGGATAAGAGCCGGGTCTTCTTTTCAGGGATCCCCGAGGAGGAGATTTCCTCTTTACAGAGTATCCTCAGGATTCAGATTGGCTCCCTCCCGATCCATTATTTGGGTGTCCCACTTATCACTACAAGCCTGAGGCATGCAGATTGTCTTCCTTTGGTGGAGAGGATACTTTCCTGGATTCGAATGTGGACTTCGGCCTCTCTTACTTACGCGGGTCGGCTGCAGCTTATTAGATCTGTACTCTTCTCTATACAGGTCTACTGGTCAGGTATGTTTCTACTGCCTGCTAGCATCACTCGCCGCATTGAGAGTATTCTGTCTGCTTTTCTCTAGAGGGGTACTTCATTGTCCCATACTGGGGCTAAGGTGGCATGGGAGTCAGTTTGTTTTCCAAGACAGGAGGGAGGACTTGGACTTAAAAGGATCAGAGACTGGAATAGGGTGGCCACGCTTAAGTATGTATGGCAACTATTCACAGACCGATCTTCTACATGGACCATGTGGGTACATGCAGTGTTGCTGCGAGGTAGATCCTTTTAGCATATTCGGGTCCCGTCGAGCTCTTCCTGGGTTTGACGAAAGATTTTGTTGAGCTGAGAGTGGTGTATAGGCCTTATTGTTGCTTGTATTGGGGATGGGCGAGATACTTCTCTTTGGCAGGATTATTGGTTACCAGACCAGGCCCCCTATGTGACCGATTCTTCTTCCACTAGCTATCTTCTATTGATCTCTCTTGGGATGCTCGAGTGTCGGAGATCATTCATGATGGGCAGTGGGCTTTTCCGAAGGGGAGTCATGAGCTACAGCAGATTTAGGACTCAGTTCGCTTTCGACCGCAGCTTCAGTCTGATAGTTGGGTTTGGAGAGGTCACTCATATGGAGTCTTCTCTGTCGACTCTACATGGGACCTTCTCAGATCCCGACGACTAGTAGACCCGATTCACCATTTATTGTGGTTTCCAAGACACATTCCTCGACATTCTTTCATCCTTTGGTTGGCATCGCAAGAGTGCCTTTGGACCATGGACAGGCTCCAGTTCTTTGGCATCCTGACATCCTCGACTTGTGTGCTTTGTGGTACTTCTATAGAGACCCATGATCACCTCTTCTTTCAGTGCCATTTCTCTACCACTATTTGGGGTTCCCTCTCAATGAAGACCCACACTTCTTGGCCTTCGACCTCTTGGGTTCCCCTTCTTCAGTGGGCTTGCACTCATCTCTGCCGGCGTAAGGATTATCGACACCTTCTTTCACGGTTAGTCCTCTCAGCCACTGTTCACTTTCTTTGGTAGGAGAGGAATAACCGCATCTTTAGTAGGTGACATCGGTCCCCCCGCGACATTATTGAGGACATCTCTGAGCTTATCTGTTCCCGACTTCTCGGCCTTGAGACTCATCTTCAGATACCTGTTCTTCAGAGGCATATCTGGAGGCTCTCTACATAGCTTCTTTTGTTTTATTTTGTTAGTTTTGTTTTATAAGCCGTCTGTGGCTTTGTTTTCTTTTGAGAGCCGCCTGTGGCTTATCTTATTTTTGAGAGCCGTCTGGGGGTTATTTGTTTTCATTTTGACAGCCACCTGTGGCTATTTTTTAGTACTTTGTATATAGCATGCTTTGTATGAACCCTCCTTTTAATTAATATATATGTTACTTTCTTCAAAAAAAAAAAGAAAACCTAGGGCTAACTGCTCTTAATTAGTGATTTAGCTTTCATTATGTGAATTATACCATGACTTTGCCCGATCTCTCAAGGAAAAAGAAAACAATCTCAATGTCACAATATCATCTGACATCTCGTTAAACCTGAAAGTATCATTGATCTCTAAGAAATTTGTAAGATGGGCATTGGGATCTTCGTTGGACAGCCAATAAAACTACATACTGCTCTAAAGTATATTAAGGAGTGTTGACTTGATATCAAAATTATTGACCTGAATCACTAGCCTTGTAACTCCATGAGGACTAAAACCTGGCCTTATAAAGTCCATCAATGTCCTTTGAGCTCCTCCTTGCTCTCTTTCTTCTGCCATATTCCTTTGTATTTGTTTTTGGCATCTAGCTCTTCTTAGCTCTCTTTCATGCCTTTTAATATCGGAAAGCTCTTCTTCACTAATCTCATTAAACCTTATCATACTCCTTGTATTCATGCACCTGGAAAAATGCAAGGAAAAGTATCTAACACTCTTAAATCAAAGTCACCTAAATTAAAAAAGATGCTAAACAAAGTAATCCCTGACAATGGCGCTAAAAACTTGTTGATTACAAAACTATTTACTTGTTTTATGCTAAAAATCGCAAGTATACAGATCATTAATTGTAGTGAAAAGTAGATATCGTCCCATAGAGATTGTGCTTAGGCACACTCAATTCAGGTTGCACTTTATTTAAGGCTCAAATTTGAATATTAAATTGAAAGTAAACTAAATCAAACCAAACTAACAACAATCGAATAATATAACAATGGAAAACAGTTAAGAGAATTAATCAAGTTATGGGCGAGGGGATTTCACCTATCATTAATGTTAATCTAGACTTCTATGTATTTATGGGGTGTCAGTTCTAGACGATTGTAGGGCTGATTACTCTCTCTCGAGTTATAATCATTCCCTAAATTGTAAGCCCTAATCGAATTATGGACTTGCAATCTTTCAATTCACAAAGTACCTATAATTCTAATTTGTTCTAAAACTCTCTAATAAATAATCAAGTCTCACATGGGATCTCTCTCTATGAAATTACCGATTAGATTGATTAAGTAGTTAATTAGATTAACTAACTTTTGTTAATCCAATATAATCATTTTTATCCAGCTCACCCTCTCATTTCATTACCGAAATAAGAAAATACATTAGTTAATCACAATACCCAAATCAAGTCAACACAAATCAACTAAATTAACATTAAAGATAAGCAAAATGTAGAAGGAGAAGAAAGAACATCATTAACAACTCTAAATCCATATCTATACAACCCATCTCAATCTTACAAATTAAATGAATAAAAAAGTAAATGGGGAGGAAATGGAACTTCATTTGGGTTATTCATGAGAGCAGCGGTGTTAAGAGATCACCTATTTTTGGAACCTTTAGTATTAGAACCCTCATCTTCTTCTTTTCTCTGTCTCCTCTTTCTCTCTCTCTTTTTGAGTTTCCAAATATAGGCATAATGTAAAACTCTTTCTAGGGTTCCATCATTATCCTTTTATAGTCTTTTCCAATTAAGGTAACCCTAATGTCTTTATGGGGTCTGAAATGTCCCTCGAAAACTCGAATGTGAAAGTGACTCAGCATTTGTTTGTGCATAGTGCCCGATCGTAGCCTGCTTATTTGCTCTTTGTCACGATCGTGGCAAATCCCCCATGATTATGGGCCTATGTTGGTGCTTCTGTCATGATTGTGGCACATTCCCTATAATCATGGCCTTGTGTTTTGGTTTGAGTCTCCTCCAAAACTCTTCTGAGGGCTCTGAAACACCAACAAACTCATCATGGCTCCTCATATATAACATGTTCTCACCCGAAGAACACTTAAAACACAAATATTTATGAACTAACACAATTCTTATCTTAAACAAAAACGAAACAATCAAATTAACCACTAAACATATATAAAATTAACTATAAAAATACAATGCAATCTACACCTATCACTATACATATATGAGTAATAAATATGCAATCAAAACATTTATGTACATGTAAGTTTTTTTTTGGGAATGCATTATGCTCAATCTTGAATTCTAGTGTTCAATCACCCAATTCACGTACGATAAGTCCTACTTCATTTATTTGTAGTTGTTTGAAAATTTTCATACACATTCAAGAGGTTTGGATAAGATTCAGTAAAAATCAGAAATGGAAACAAACTCAAAATAGTGCAATTTGAGCTAAGGCCACAGCGGTCTAAAAATAGGCAAACAATTAGTCTAGAAGTAAATCACATGATGAACTCTACTTGTTCCTTAATACGAATACATAAAACATTTGAGTCTTCTAGAAATTTGTAATCCCATGTCTCTGGGTTCTATAACACTAACAATCAGACCATTTAAACTTTCCAATCATGAGATATAGACCAAATATCACAAGCTACTACAAAACAGAGGCAACATCAGGTCACTATTTTTTATCTCGATTTCCTATGTCATAAAGCTAGAATTAAGCTAAAGTATCCTCTAAAGATTTCTATTTCTATTTCTCAGGTTTCATATGAAACTAAAATCCCCCAATTTAGAGGTCTTTAGGATGATTTATGACTCAAACAATGTGCCTGGTTCAACAAACCTTGGATCGAATCACATTACATAATACTCTTTGGACATATTCAACCAATTCTATGCAAGAGAATACTAAGTAACACCAAATCTTCATCCCAACAACCACTCCAGTTCGAAATGAATCTTTTTACACATTCAAATATATACAAATACAGAAATTAACTAAGTGAAGTCCCAAACCTTAAAATTGGCAAAGTAGTTCTTCTAATGCTTTTCCTTCCCTTCCCTTTTGATTTTGTTTGAATCACCAAGTGAAAAATGATAGGATGAAGAAAGTGAATTGGAAAGGAGAAAAATCTAATGTTAAGCAATCAAAGTGTCATCCATCTTCCTTCTCCATATGCTTTTTCATAAATTTTCTAGTTTTAGACACATGTTTCAATCCTATTAGACCATATGTCACAATCCTATTGGACTAAGTGTTGTAATCCCATTTGACCATGTGTTACAATTCCATTGGACCACGTGTTACAATTCTATTGGACACATATGCTTTAATCTTATTGCTTTATGAGTTGACTTTAGAAAAATTGCATATTGGTCCTTCTTCTTCCCTTAATTCCTATATTAGCCTATAATCTTATAAATTTATTTCATTCCACTATGTTTTAAGTTTCTAATGGCATAAATTTCATGTAATTTGGTTTATTATATTGAGAGTTATACTCTAAAAGCTACAGGCTAGTAAAAAATAAGGATAGTAGCCAAAACTTAACTTCAAACCAGAATTCAAAACTCCTATGTCTCTAGTTTAATCTCCAATTGAAATTATACAATTTGGAGGTCTAAAGGCCAAGATATGGCCAAATTAGAAAAATTTGTTCAGTGGAACCTATCCATTCAACAAGGTACACATCCCAAATCAACCAACTTCAGTCTTATCATACAAGAGCAAAACAAAATACATCCAATTTAACTAAAAACATCCCATTTACTTATGGAATACTTCTTTTATCAATCCCCCTCACATCACATTCATAAATCCAAGCAAACATTTCAACAGTTTCCATACATATTTCAGGTCTAAGCATGTATATCCATGACGAAGACAACAAATTATCCATTTATCCTTGTCTTTTACATTAGGCACCATTATATCTCTTACTATACTTAGATGCACTTTATTCATTCATTATGTTCACTTCTTATTATGCCCTAGACATGTTATAATGCTTCCAAGTTATATATTGGGGCATTACATGAAGTCCTAAGTTGATTATCCTTCTTTTTCCATCAAAATGTTCTATTTATACGAAAAATTAGGTTTTTAGGTGTATACACAGTTTGACACACAACTGTGTATCAACCGTATAAGTCAAAAAAATGTGAAATTTGTGAAGATACATAGGTGGATACATAGTCGTGTATCTAACCGTGTAAGTCCAAAATTGTCTTCCAAATGTTTATATAGTTGTGTATCTAACTGTGTAAGTCCAAAAAATTGATGAATGCGTTATAATCCGGTTCTTTGATAAATTTCATCCTAAACACAAGGAAACATACGTCATTGTATTATCATTTTAACACCTCTTAGAACTATTGATTGTGAATTAACAACAAGTTCTATTAATCTCAGTTTTCTCTTAGTTTTCGCTTAATCAAAATAAGCTCTTCAATTAAATCTAACTATCGAACAACCTAGAACAAACTCTCTAGATTTAGTTAGACAACTATATTACGATTAGGAAAATAGATCAGTAAAAGTAATAACCACAGAAGTTTGGATTATTTAGCCTATGTTACATATGTCTAATGATTCAATGTCATTAGTAGTCACAAATGAATCCAAAAACAATGATTACTTATTGTATTCAATACTTTAGCAATAGGCTTACATAAAAACAATCCAATAGAGCATTCAGATGGTTCTTACATAATACCCAATTCAGCAAGCACAAAAAAAACAAAACAATTTTTAAAGAGGGGAAGAATAATGATTGATAGTGCATGTCAAGTGCACTGTAAAATTTACCTAACTTTACACACTAAAAATTTGTAACTGCTTGAGTTGAGATAGCATCCACAGTGAATGTTCGGTTAATTCTTGTAATGAAAATAATCGATGCAATTGAGAAAACAAAATACAATTAAATTAGGCAAGCAATTTACATAAAATAGTCAAAAGCAAGAAAAGTGGTAAATAAGTGTAAAACCCAGTTCTTAGATCAATCTCAGCTTGCAAACGATTAAACACATTTCATTGTTATAATGCTTTCACACCTATCCTAGGACCATTGATCGTGGACTAACAATACGTTCTACGAATCCTGGTTTTCCTTTAGGTTATGTTTAATTAAAAATGCTCATTAATTAAACATAACTACCGAATACCTAAAACATGCTCTCTAGATTTAATTGAGCAGCCATATTAAAAAATAAAAAATGACCAGTTTAAGCAGTAACCTCATAAGCTCAGTTTATCTTACCTAAGTTGCATTGTTCCTAAGGATTCAAAGTCATTAGTGGCTACTAACGAATCTTAAGCATAATAATTAAATATTATATTCAAGATTCTAGTAATTGGTTCATAATAAAACAATCCAATGAATGCATTAAGGTTATCATTACAATACCCAAATCACTCAATGTAGAGCAATAATAACAATCCGTAAAGAAAGATTCAACATTAAACAAAGAGAAAATATGTTTAACCGTGACTCGGGAATCGATGTCACCTTTAAACTAGTGTCAAAAAGTTAACCTTCCATCCTCTCTATAGGTCTCCAAGGAATCGCTTCTGTCTCCTTTATTCTTTCTCCCGAAACCTCAAAAATGAAGAATGAATTGTTTCTGCCATCAACAAAGTATATTTATAGCAAAAACTAGATTTCCAGGTGACCTAAGAAGGAGCCATGCCTTTGACTTATAATGACATGGCTGTGAGCCATGGTTTCATGGGCGTGACATGACTTCCATCTTACATGGCCTTGAGTGATGTCTCACAGCCATGACAAACTCATGCATGGCTGTGAGTCTCCAATAACCCTCCAGACTTGAAGTTTGCAACATTTTCTTATCTCCTCTTCATCTAGTCCTTTTTTTCTTGTTCCATGAAGATAAGACATGAATATCAAGAAGATGGCTCAAAGAGTGTGCTTTCAACTCACTTGAGTCATTATGCTTCCAAATTGTACCTAAAATCAAATATGAACTAAAGAGAGTGTCTTAAGAATTTTAAAGCATTAATAACTAAGTGTCAAGGATTATATGTGCACTGTCCTTGGGTAAATCATCAAAATCAAAGTCACAAACCAAAACAGTTACTCATTTCCATATTTCTCAAGAAGAGATAGTCATAAGCAAAGAGAAATAACTTCCAAAACTATAGCAAGAACTCAACATTCAACACTTCTACTCATGATGAATCAACATTCATCATCTTTAGAAACTCAGCAATCTAGAGGTAGACTTGGACCAAAAGTGTTTGTTCCAAAAAGTTCTAAAAAGGCCTAGGTTATCCTACTCAAAAGTATACGAGCTAGTTGTAGCTGATAACCCAGGTTCGTCTCCCACGAAGGTGAAATTGGTCATCTTAAATTAAGTTTGAATTAAAAATAAAAATAAAAACAATGCATTTGTAAACATTCTATCCCGAATGTTGAGTGAAAGTTTTTAAGGAAAATTACAAAATTAAAATGAAAAGTAGATGAAATCAATTGGGAGCAAAGACTAATAGATCAATTGAAGTGGAAAAACTCTTAACAATTAATTTCACTAATTTAATCTCCTATGCATGATTAAGAAAAAATGATTGGATTGTTTTCTTACTAAAATTAAGAGTTAGATTCTAAATCGATTTGAATAACAAACTAGTCTAACTTTCATGTTCAACAAGTTATTATCCGAATTAATAATGAAAACCTGACTACCAATTACCACTTAAGTTAATATATTTCTAGTTCTTAACCTAAGTGTTCATGGTTTCTCGATCTATATTAAACTTCTTCTCTTAAATCTTCATTTAACACTAAAATGACGCAAAGTTTGGCCATCCTATTACATCCATTCAGTTTAGAAACCACAGAAGAGTTCTGGAGATCTCCATTCCCTCTTAAACTTCCAGCTTTGGCTATCGCCTTTTACTTCATCTTCTTCCCCAGACGAATGTTTGCTCAATTTGAATGGGATTTAGCTCCAGCACTCGCTTTTGATCTCTTCCAAACGTCCACCTCTCTGTTGGTTTGCTCTTCTTCCCGACTCAATCTATTTTCTTTCTCTATTTCTCTCTTCTATTTATCTTCTTTTTCCTATCTCTCTGTGCCTTCCTTGTCTATTTCTATGTAAGTGAACCAATGAAACTGTAAGTGAATGATGATGATTCCCCTCAGCTACCAGCATCTCTTCCTTTTATTAGACACTCTTTAGGCTTAGGGATTGTGCTCCTTAACGTTGTGAGCTAGCTTCCACGTATTAAAGATCAGAATTAATGTTAAAAGTTCTCATAAGCATGAATGGGGAGTCACAGGTGTGACTCCTTTTGTCACACCTATGCATGGGGTTATCACACCCATGACTCCCCATGCATGAATGTGACTCGCTTATCACCCTCGTGCATGAGGAGTCACGGGTGTGACTCCTCATGCACAAGTGTGAGTCCCTTTGTCACACCTATACATAAGGAATCATGGGTGAGACATCCCCATGCCTGAGTGTGACTTGCTTGTCACCCCCGTGCATTAACCATGCATGATGGTGACATAAAATCACCACCTTACACGATGGTGACTTTGTGCGTAACATTTAATGGAAAAATTACATGACTTTGGTGTTTTAATGCAAAATTCACAAAATAACCCAATTAATATTCATGCAATATTCACACCATTTTCACTCAATTAATCTAACATTTGGATCAAAACATAAGGATATACAGCCAAAATCAAGATATAAAGGCAATTAAAAGCAATAGAAATTAGTCACAACAATTTTCCTATACTTAAACTTTGCTTGTCCTCAAGCATAATAAAGAGCACTAGACTATAAAAGAACAAACAATGAAAAAAAACAATTTTCCCAAGTAATAGTGAAAGATATCAATGATCAATTTAACAATCACAACCTATGAATAAGCAATTATTCGCTTATTTAGCTAAAATTAACAAGAACTTCAATTCAAAGAACCATCAATAAGTGTGATTGATACTCACTCCACTCTACATTCTATTAAGCATTCAAAGGTAGTAAATAGGAAAGAGTTCCTTTTATGTAAAGTATGTACCATAGGCTTGCTTACTAATTCAATCTCCACTATATTGGATCAAAAACAGTATCATACTAGATTTGGCTAAATGGTAGATTTCAAAAACTTTTTCCAAAATCAAAACGTAACGAAAGCATGATAACCAAATCAAAATGTTTAATCTATACATGATACGGTATTAGAAAAATAAATAACATAAGAACATGATGGAAATTTTACAAACTTTTTGCTACTGCTTTGACTCCTCGCTATTGTATCCTCTCCTTGCTATGATATCCTTAACCAATCTGATCTACCACTTCCTCTCCTTCGATAACTTGGATAGCAAGATGCTTTGGTGGGAAAGGAGAAGAAATATTGTAAAGGTTTTCCTTTTATGATCTACTAGTTGAAAGAAGAAAAATGAGACACTCTCATTCCTAATTTCGGCTAGCTCATGAAAAAAAATAGAGGGGAGTCATAAAAAACAACCAAAAGCACCACTTCTTTCTTTTAATCAAAATGAAAAAGAGGGGAAAATTTTAACTTTCTCATTTATTTAATATGGTTAGATGAAAAGACAAAAAACCAAAACAAGACACTCCAATTTTAGTTTATATGATGAAAGAAGGGAGAGAGAGCAACAACTGCACTACTTCCTTCTTTTAATCAAAATGAAAGAGAGGCCAATAAATGAGACATTCTCATTTTTAGTTATATGATGAAAGAAGGTAGAGAGAACAACAAATGAACTACTTCCTTCTTTAATCAAAAGAATGCTAAAAAGTTCACTTTTTTTCTACATGCCAACATTAAATGACAGCCATTAATGGGGACACCATTAAACCATTTAATGATGATGAAGCAAGACAAAAGCCCACCTTATATTTAGAAATTCAATGTTAAATATGCTGCTGTCCATTTAGTTATATAAAACCGAAATTTTACATAATTGTAAATTTCAATTTTGCCCTCCCTTTTGTCTTTACAAATATTGTTTCAATTTAATCAAATTAATCAAATCAAACCAAAAACCAGCCCAATATTAAATGTTTATTTATGGGATTCTAATTAACAATTAATTACTGTAAGTCTAACATTTAAACATAGGCTTAAAACCTAATTTAATTAACTCTTAATTAAATTATTCCGGTCTTATTATTCCGAATCTAATTCGGTCCTTTCTTTTTTATTTTCTTTCCGGTAACCTATATTTATTTTTCTTACTTTGCTTGATAACCTTTCCTAGAAGCCAAGTGGGAATCTAATTGTGTAACATCTCGTTACCGGTGTGAGGGCATATCGGTAATTTGGATGAGTGAGCAGTGAGTGCATTCTTAATTGAATTGCACGTATAG
>JAOTIZ010049129.1:0-13597 GCA_027123425.1 Erythroxylum panamense
ATGAGTAAGAATCCAGTCTTGCATTCAAGAACCAAGCATATCAGGCGCAGGTTCCACTTCATTCGTAGTTTGATTGAGAATGGTAATATGCGGCTTAAGAAAATCTTGGCTAGTAAGAACCCAGTTGATATGTTAACTAAAGGGGTTGATGTTGGGAATCTGAGATTATGCAAGACCTCAGTTGGCCTCAGTGGAGGCAATGATGGTGCACTAGGTGGAAGTGTGATGATAGGAAGTAGAGTTGGTGATGAGGAAGTTGGATCCTTAGTCTCCAAATAGGAGATTGTTGAGGAAGTGGAGCCTAAGTACGAAGAACATAGGATGTGGGCTCAATTATTTACGCTCTTTACATTTTTTTTTACGGTCTCCTAGTTGTGTGGGACTTCTTGTTATGCAAGAATTATTATTATATAGTAACACAAAAACAAAGTGTGCATGAGTCTATTATACTTTAGTCACAACAAAAGAAATAAACCTAGTGCATCATCTCGTGGACGTAGCCACATTGGTGAACCACGTAAAAAAATCCCTATGTCTCCTTTGTTTTTTCGTTCTTGCTCTCGTTTTTTGCTATTGGGTTTGTGTAATTCCGCGATCCTAACAAGAACCGGCTCCTACAACCAGCATAAAGTTATATGAAATATTAAATCACTCATAAAAATCATATGGATCCTGTATTCAATTTTTAGACTGTTTTAATTGCGGAAAATGTTCACCCTACTTTGAAGGCCTTCACAATTAGAACAGTTCAAATTCTCCAATTTCACATGGAACGTGCTCCCATTCAGATGGCTACGAAGAGCTTATGGTGATATTCATCAACTTTTGGTTTCTTGATTTCAGAAAAGGAACAAATAATTATTTCAAGTTTAGAATGAAAAGCAATATGATTTTTAATATTTCAGGGCTTTTAATTTAACTCCTACAATAGTAAACTTGAACTGTATTATCTTTAAATGTAAAAGTTATATTTTATTATAAAAATTAGAATAATAAATATACAACTATCTAACTTTTTTAATTCAATACTTAATTTTTATTTTTAAATTTAATAAATAATTTTTAAATGTTATTTACAGTAGTTATTTAAGGAATATATAGCACATCAATCAGAAATAATAAAGATAATATTTTGAATTAAATTATACTAATTTTGAAAGATTAATCTCTAAATTAAAAAGTTATAAAAAATAAATACTAAATTTAAAAGATTAAACACTTTGAATTTGTTATAAAAATTATTAAAATTTGTTGAATTAATAATAAGTTATTCAATTATGCCTTACATACTTAATACTTAAAAACAAGTAAATACCCAAGCACCCTTGCGCAAAAAAAGTAAATACCCAACGTATGATTTTTATGTGTAGTTATTAAATACCATTGATGCAACTAAATAGTTGCAGGAACTTAAGTTTGAACATGGAGGAAATATTAAATAATAAAAGAATATATAAGGCAACTTAGTAAGAGGTTTGATTATAAAAACAAACAAATAAACAAATTTTATTTAATTTTACAATATTAATTCAAACTTTAAAAATTATGCTAAAATTTTATAATTTTTAATTTGTTGAGAAAATAGTCTAATGTTAACATGTCTGAAGTAACTTTGTTTTATTTTGTTATGTAATTTTTTATTATTAATAAATAAAAAACTCTAATGTTCACTAATTAGCTATGAAAAAAATCGTTGCTAAAAGTCCCAAAATCATCATTAATAGTCAATAGTGACGATTTATATTTTCAACAAAAATGTTACCAAATCTCTATAGCTGAAAACTATAGACAACGTTTTTCTCTAATTATCGCCAATAGTTTTTTCCTACGTTTTATTTTTGTAGTAAAAAACTATTAACGATATTTTAAGAAATCGTCGTCAATGCTTTTTGGGTATACTTAGATTTTGTAGCTAAATTTTTTTGGAAACATAGCTAGAAACTATTATTAACATTGACGACGATTTCTTAAAATATCGTTAATAGTTTAATATTTAATTTTAATTAAATATAAGAAAATATTATTAACATTATTAATTAAAATGATATAAAATTAAAAGAAAGTTATTTAATTTTAAATTTATTTAATATTTAATTTATCATAATATAGTTACATTGAAAACTTCTATTTTTGTTTGAAAAAATCAATTCTCTTTTTTACAATAGATACTTTGTAATTCATCTATATTCTGACTTATCGTATTTATTTTAAAATATGTATTTATTATAAGATCATTGTAACTTCTCCACAAATATGTATTTATTATAAGATTATTATAACTTCTCCACATATATCTATTATTAAAAAGAGAATTGATTTCTCTTTTTCTTTGAACTATTACCATCATCATGATTAGATTAATTGTAATGTCAATATCTATTCTCTTCGGTGAAAAGTAAATCATTGCTAGTTTTTGATGTTTTAAAATTATTTGAAAAAACAAAAATTAGATTTTGAATATGATAGCTCTCATCATAAAAGTTTGATTTTATTTTTCATTTTTAACATAGGATATTAAAATTTTCTCTTTATTTTTCCTGTCACAAATATGATACCATTGATATATCTTTATGATATATTGTCAAGCTATTAGTGTTTTATTATGCCTACATACTTCTTCCAACTCTATACAGGTGTTTTATTCTTTTTCTAGTCCAATTGTGTTATAAGTAGTTTATATGATGTTGCCTAAAAAGCATTTGTTTGGAAGTTAAGAAAGGGAAAAAAAATAAGTAAACAGTTAATTGAATCCCAAAAAGGGCCCATTAATAAATTTATTGAAAGAGTAGGTTCCTCTAGTGAGAATCATAAAAAATTAGGTGAAGGTAATTTCGACATAAAGAAAATTTGAGTGATGAGATTCATATTCAGGAGGATATTGTAAACTGTAGTTATTTATTATTAACTATAGTTAGCTTAACCATAGTTATTTTAGTAACTAATTGTAACCATAATTATCTTTTTCAAGTTTTCAGTTCGCTGCATAAATAACTAATTGAGCTCATTAGCTCATTAATGAGATTCATTCTTCAATCTCAATTTCTCTCTATTCATGGTATCAGAGCCACATGGTTCTGGTTTTTCCTTCTTCTCATCTTGCTAATTAACTGACTTGCTCGTCAATTTCTGTTTTCTCTCTGTTCATTCTTTATCGACTTGTTGCAATTCTCATATCTATAATGTCGAATAAAGATTCTCATGATACTGGAGAACGTTCTACAAATCTACATGCTTCCACTACTAATTTTGAAGAGAATCAATCAAGTTTTTCTTTGGTTACTGCTCCTTTGAGCACTAATAACTACCTTACCTGGAGTACTGGCATTCAGATCTCGCTTGGTGCAAGAGATAAAATAGGTTATATTGATGGTTCAATCAAGAAACCTAATGAAGATTCTGCTGAGTAGTTGAAATGGAGGAAGAATGACTATATGGTGCGATCTTGGATTCTTGGATCTTTATCTAAGGATCTAGCAGAAACTTTCTTATATTGTCAAAATGCCAAAGTTCTATGGGATATTCTTATTGAAAGATTTGGAATGAGTAATGGTCCTAAGGTATATCAAGTGCAGAGGAAAATCAATTCTATCGAACAAAGGAACATTGATCTAGCTGCATTTTATAACAAGATCTCGAAGTTATGGGATAATCTAAGTCGATTTCGACCTTTGCCTTACTGTGATTGTGGAAAATGCACATGCAATGTGAAAAAAAAACTGACAAAAATGGATGATTCCAATAGGCTCATACAGTTTTTAATGGGCTTAAATGAGACTTATGAAGCAGTCAAAAATCAGATCTTAGTGATTGATCCTGTTCCTACACTAAATAAAGCATACTATATGATTCAGACTAATGAGCTCAATTAGTTATTTATACAAAGAACTAAAAACTGAAAAGGATAACTATGGTTACAATTAGTTACTAAAATAACTATGGTTAAGCTAACTATAGGACGTTCAAAGGAACTTTGGAGAAGTCATAGATCACAATGCAATGTTCATTCAAAATGTTGATAAGTCCAAGGGACAATCTAAAAGGAAGGATGAAAAGGATGACAGAGTTTGTGATTTTTGCAAGAATGTTGGTCATCTAAAGGATACATGCTTCAAATTGCATGGTTATCCAAACTGGTGGAAAGATCTTAAGAACAAGAAGGACAAGAATAGTGGTTGGAGAACTCATGCTAATCTCGCTGAAACTCCAATAGAAGAACAAAATGTTGATGATAAGCAATGGATTATTGATCTGATAAGGCAGAAATGGCCAAATTGATGAGAGGAAAACAGATTGATGATTGTCATGTGAATTTTGCTCATATTGATAACTTTGCAGGTATGGCATGTAACTTGCCTCTATATTTTGCTACTTATGATTGCTGGATGGTTGATACAGGAGCATCAAGTCATATTTGTGCTAACTCACTGCTCTTTGACAAATTGAAAAACTTGAATGTGGCCACTTCTGTTCATTTGCTAGATGGAAGACTTGAAAAAGTTACTGAGATTGGCTAAGTTATCTTACGTAAAAACCTTATCCTTAAAGAAACCTTACATCTATCTTCATTTCGCCATAACCTGCTTTCAGTAAACAAGTTAGTTAAAACAAATCTTGTTTACTTCACCTTTTATGCTGACTTTTGCGTTTTGCAGGACCTGAAGAGTAAGAAGGTCCTTATTGTTGGCAAAGTTGCTGGAAGTCTCTACATTTTTTATAAACAATCTTTTTCTCAACCTTTTATCAATAAACATCATATAGATCCTACATTAGCCTTATTTTCCTATCATCCTTGTTACTCCTCAGTGTTTAAAAATTCTCAATTGAATGATTCAGTTTGTACTGTTGAGAATAACTCAACTTCTTGTATGGATATAAATATGAATAAAACTATGGCTTCTATTCAAAAATGGCATTTCAAGCTTGGTCATCCAAGTGATGTTGTGTTGAATCATGTACCATTTTCTATCAATATAGGTTTTGTTAGTGAGCTTTGTGTTATATGTCCTTTGGCAAAACAAACAAGAGCACCATTTTCTGTTAGCACTATATGTACTCAAACCATTTTTGAGTTGCTTTATCTAGACATATGGGGCCCTTATAAGCAGACATCTATTATTGATACATATTATTTCCTCACGGTTGTAGATGATTTTAGCTAGTGTGTGGACATTTCTCATGCAACATAAGAGTCAAGTTTTTCAGCACTTGAAGAAGTTCTTTAACATGGTCACTAATCAATTCAATATGACAGTTAAATCTATTAGAACAGATAATGGCTCAGAATTTCTCAGTAATCAAGTTCAAGAACTTCTCACTTCTCTTGGTATACATCATCAACGAAGTTGTATTTACACACCTCATCAAAATGGAGTAGTTGAAAGAAAGCATCGACATCTTCTTCAAGTTGCTAGATTATTGTTGTTTCAGTCTTCTATGCTAACTCGATTTTGGGAGAAGCTTTATTACATGCTACTTTTATAATTAACAGACTCCCTACAAAAATTCTAGCCTAGAAATCACCTTTTGAGGTACTGTTTCATAAACCACCTGAGTATTATTTACTCAAGGTGTTTGGTTGTTTGGTTTATGCTACAGATGTTATCCTAATAAGGATAAGTTTGCCCAAGATCTATTCCTTGTGTTTTCCTTGGCCATTATCCAGGCATGAAAGCATACAAATTATACAATACTACTATCCAACAGATTATAATAAGCAGAGATGCAGTTTTTCATGAAGGAATTTTTTCATATAACAAATCTTTGCTTTCTCAAAAGGATCATGATGCTTCTTCTTGTTCCCTGCCAAAGCCTACTAGTTTGTCTGAAGATTCAATCACTAATTCTTCTTCTCCAGTTACTTTAGTTGTAGATGTTGTTCCCCTCCTGAATCTATTCCGGGGGAATTCTCTGAAGATGTTACAGCAACATATATTCCTATTTCTACTGAGGTCGAGTCTAGAAGGAGCATACGACCTAGGAATAAACCTGTTTGGATGTTTGATTTTGTTTCTAATGTTCTTATGGCTGCTCCTGTCTATATACAGTTTCTTTTTCTTCTGTGCTTACAATTCCAGCTTATCCCTTTGTCACACACTTTTGTTTTAGTGACACTCATGTGACGTTTCTAGCAAATCTTCAACAAGTTGTAGAGCCAAAATTTTATTATGAAGCAAAGCATGATTCTAATTGGGTGACAACTATGAAGACAGAACTTGATGCTTTGGAAAAAAACCATACGTGGGAGTTGACTAACCTTCCTCTAGGAAAGAAGCCGATTGGCTCTAAATGGGTTTATAAACTGAAGTTGAATCCTGATGGTAGTATAGACAGGTATAAAGCAAGATTAGTGGCAAAGGGGTTTAATTAAGAGGAGGGTGAAGGTTATGTTGCGAGTTTCTCTCCTGTAGCTAAAACAGTAATAGTTAGATTACTTTTTGCTCTTGCTGCAGTTTTTTGCTGGCCATTATGTCAATTGGATATAAATGGTGCATTCTTGCATGATTATATTGATGAAGAGCTATATATGATTCCTCTGGATGGATATGACAAGGCTAAAAAGGGAAAAGTCTGTAAATTAACTAGGTCTCTCTATGGGTTAAAGCAAGCTTCAAGGCGGTGGAATGTTGAATTTACTAGTCACTTGAAAAAACTAGGCTTTCATCAGTCAAAGGTTGATAGTTGTTTGTTTACATATAAATCTTAAGAGTTTTTCTTAGCTCTCATTGTGTAAGTGGATGATGTTCTTATCACTGACAATTCTGAAGAACTTATTACAAAGGTGAAATCTTCATTACATTCTGTCTTCACAATTAAAAACCTTGGGTCTGTCAAGTACTTTCTTAGGTTAGAAATTGCGAGATCCATTGATGGTATCTACATCAGCCAACGAAAGTATATTTTGGATCTGATTTTCACAGTTGGTTTAATGGGATGTAAGGCTGTTGCTACTCATATGCAGAAAGGCATGATTTTAACAGTAGATTCTGGTGAGTTACTAGCTGATCCCTCTCCTTATAAACAACTGGTGGGCAGATTATTGTACTTAAACTTCACAATACCAAATATTACTCATTCTGTTCATCAACTAAGTCAATTTGTTCAAAATCCACGAGATACTCATTGGTAAGTTGCATTACATTTATTGAGATATTTGAAGGGTTGCCTTGCTACAGGTTTGTTTTACTCAACTCAGAATAATTTAAAACTTAAAACATATAGTGATGCCTGGGTGTAAAGATACTAGAAGATCTGTTTCTAGTTATTGTATTTTCTTAGGCTCTACTTTGATTTCTTAAAGATCTAAGAAACAAAATATTGTCTCTCGATCATCTGCAGAAGCGGAATATCGTGCTCTTTGTTCTACGGTTTGTGAAGTATAGTGGATCACTTATTTACTTCATGATTTGCAAGTTTCCCTTTCTCTACCTATTAATCTATGGTGTGACAACCAAGTTGCTATCCATATCACACAAAATCCAATATTCCATGAGCGTATGAAGCACTTCGAAATTGATTGTCATCTAGTGAGAGACAAGTACAAAGAGGGGATGATTTTGCCATTGCACTTTCCTTCCAATCTTCAATTGGCTGATATTCTCACAAAATCCCTCCCTGCTCCTCAATTTCACAAATTAATTTTCATATTGAATCTGTTGCGACTTCCCCCAGCTTCAACTTAAGGGGAGGACGTAAACTGTAGTTATTTATTATTAACTATAGTTAGCTTAACCATAGTTATTTTAGTAACTAATTGTAACCATAGTTATCTTTTTCAGTTTTTAGTTCTCTGTATAAATAACTAATTGAGCTCATTAGCTCATTAATGAGATTTATTCTTCAGTCTCAATTTCTCTCAATTCAGATATTAGTAATTTGAGTGAGCACGATCATTTACCAAATGCACCAAATTTAGAAAATTTAAGGGCAAATGAGAAACTAATCTTTATATTAGATATTTATGATCCTAAAAATTGGGATAATCTTGATAATAGAGTAAGAGCATTTTTGTTTCTAAAAAAAGGCTTGTAAGATAATTGAATCTCGTCTTTCCTTTAGGCAATAGCTCTCGACATTTTTCATATTCATATTATTCTAGAAAATTGAGTAATAGAGAGATTAGCAATAGAAAATGGTTGGTTTACTCTAAACATATAGATACATTGTATAATTTTTGTTGTGTTCTAATTTAATAACAAACAAAGTGTATTAGCAAATGGATTTAGAGATTGGAAGCATCTTAGTGAGAGACTTGAAGATGAGAATAGTACTGAGCATATGAATAACATAAGGACTTGGAAAGAATTAAGAGTAAGATTGAGCAAAAATAAAACAATTGATAAAGATTTGCAACAAGAAATTATATAGAAGAAAGAACGTTGGAGACAAGTTTTGATAAGAATAGTTTCTATTATGAAATGTCTTGCTAAATATAATTTGGCTTTTTCTAGATCCAATGAGAAACTTTACCAAGATAGTAATGGTAATTTTTTGGGATTAATTTAGATGATTTCTAAATTTGATGTAGTAATGCAATATCATGTTAGACATAATCAAATTCATCATCATTATCTTGGTCAAAAAATTCAAAATGAGTTGATTTCTATGTTGGCCAATAGTGTTCAAAGTTCTATCATAAGGATTATTAAAGAGGTGAAATACTTTTATATTATTCTTGATTGTATCCCAGATTTGAGCCATCAAGAACAAATGAGCTTATTAGTACGATGTGTGAATAAAAAATAAAAATAGAGGAGCACTTTTTAGAGTTCATGAAGGTAGATGGCACATCTGGATTGGAACTTTTCAATGAATTATTGAATGTATTTAATTCTCTTGATCTGAATGTCTATAATCTAAAGGGTCAAGGTTATGAAAATGGTTCTAATATGAAGGGAAAACATCAAGGGGTTCAAAAGCGATTACTTGAAATAAATCTTGAGAACATTGTATATGTCATGTGCTTGTCATAATTTTAATCTTGCTCTTAGCGATATGACACATTATTATGTTAAAGTTGTTTCATTTTTTGGAGTTTTACAATGCATATATGCATTATTTTCAAGTTCTCCTAAAACGTGGAAGGTCTTACTTGATAATATTTTGGGCTTAACCATGAAATCATTATCTGACACTCGTTGACAGAGTCGAATAAAAAGTGTTAAATCTATTAGATTTCAAGATCCTCAAATAAGATTGCTTTGATGGAGTTATCTAGATCTTTTGATGATGCCAATTCAAAGAGGGAGGTGGAAAGTTTGGCTAGTGTACTTGAGAGTTTTGAGTTTTTACTTGATATGGTTATTTAATATGATATTTTATTCGCTATTAACATGATGAGTAAAAAGTTACAGTTTAAATCTATGTGCATTGATGCTACCATAAAGCAATTGGAATGCGTGATGATATTTTTTGCCAAATATAGAGATGAAAGGTTACCGCTAGTATGAATATTGTCAAAAATCTTACATATGAGATGATTGTAGAGCCTACATTTCCAATTAGATGTTGTATTATTAGGAAAAGACAATTTAATGAAAATTATCACAACAGAAAAATACAATCAACTGAGGATTCTTTCAGAGTTAATTACTATCTCATTGTTGTAGATATGACAATTGCTTCGGTGAGGTACAATTAAAGACATTTGAAAATATTTTTAGATTCTTTTTTGATTCAAAGAAGTTGAGATCGTTAGATGATAATGAATTAAAATAATGGTGTAATACTTTTACAACAACTTTTTCACATGATAATGTATCAAATGTGGACTAAATGATCCTTATCTGGATTAAAATGTTGCAAATGACTTTGCCAAATAAGTTAAATGTCATCGGTTGAAATTTTAGAATTTCTTAAAGTTGCAGATTGTTATTCAAATGTCTTAATTGCTTATCAAATTCTATTGACTATATGTATAACTGTAGCATCAATAGAGAGAAATTTTCAAAGTTAAAATTATTGAAAACCGACTTGAGGTCATCAATATCACAAGAAAGGTTGAATGATTTAGCTATTTTATGTATTAAGAACGATATTTTAGACAATATTGATCTTGATACTATTATTAATGATTTTGCATATAGAAATGTACGATTTTTTTTCATAATTCATAGTCACTTATGTACTTGTTAATGCAATTCTCTTGGTGTTTTGCAATTTGATATTAATTTATGGTCACTTGTGTGCTTGTTAATGCAATTTTTTTTGGTGTCTTACAATTTGATATTGTTGTTCGATTGTTGTCAATACTATTTTGATGTTATTGCTCCTATCTTTAGTGATTTTATTATTGCTAACATTTGCAAGATTTTATTAGTTGATATTATGATTGTCTAGTATTTTATTAAATAAGTAGACTTATAAATTGAGTCACTTATGTATGAATATTAAATTTTAATAATAAAAATATGCTTTTAAAGTTGACATATTTGTATATTGTTGATTTATTGGGACAATTCTTTTTATTTTGTCCATCACCAATAAAATGTTAAGAACGGCCCTGCATCTAGCCATTTAAGTTACATTAGATTTATATGGAAATACCTTGGTATTCTTTTCAGGTACGATTGCTCTTTGTATATCACTTTAAACTATTGGATTGGATGTACATGTAATAGCCCAAACCACCTGCCTACAGATATTGTCTATTTTGGGTTGCCTATCGGGCCAAAGTCCTCACAGTTTTGCTCTTTCTATACTTAGAAAAATGTGTCTATGGGAAAACGATATTCGTACACTTATAAGGTGTACTTCGTTCTCCTTTCTAACCGATGTGAGATCCCACAGTACATTTGATTGTGGAAGTCTATGACATTTTGCTCCAAGCGAAGTACACAGTCACTAAAGTTCCTTAAATAAATATATAATAGAAAACTTAAAAATCCCATAAGGAATAATAATTGATTAAGGAAAATTAAAAAAGTAATTTGGTAATTGAGAAGTAAAGTCCATAATTTGATTTTGAATTCCTACTCAATTATATATGCAACTGAGTTAATGGCTTTATTGATTCTCAATAATTTTATCGGTCTAACTTTGATATATTCACAAAATTTGTTATGTAAAAGGAATTAATAGTAATTTTAATGAAAAAGGATTTATTGATGCTTCACAACTCTTTCTAACGCAATTATATTTTAAAAATTCATAAATCATCATAATGTGGATAAAGAAATATAAAGCTATGCTTAAAGAAGTACAATTATTTTAGAACATGGATATTTATAAATCCTTTGAATGTTTCCAAAATAAATAAATAGGAGTGTTTAAAGACATAAATATAAAGTAATAAGAGTAGTTATTTTCTGAATAATGTTTGTTAAGATGCATTAGACACCCAAGATAAATGGAGACATAGAACATACAAAATAAAAACAAAATCACAAATGTCACAACTATGTCAAATTTTGAAAGTTTTATAAATTAAAACTCACTTCTTAAATACAACAATGAATTTTGTAAAAAAGAGTTTTACCCCAATATACAGAAGATATATAACAAAATTTACTACTGTAATAAAACCTCAACTCTTTTACCAAAATTACATACTTACAAGAAACCTACAATTTGAATAATTTTTCATTGGTTGTATTATATTAATGTGTTGAAAAAAAAAAGGCAATAATCACATTTGTATTATTGCATTAATAAAAATGTTGACCAAACATTTGATATTTGTAGCTTCATCTTGTTATTACAATAAGAATAATCAATATAGAGAATATGAAAAATTACTAAAGATCATGATAACCATATTATATACTCTATATAATAACAACAACAAAATGTTAATCTCATTTTACCATTAACCATAATGCCTTCTCTTGATAAAATTGAGAGTATTTTCTTTTAGCTTTTACTAAATTGTCGAAATAATAATAAATAGCATTCTTAAATTCACTAACAAGACCTTGACACTCTCTCTATAAATAAAAATTATATATTTTTTATTTCTACCCATATTTTTCTACAATACATAAGAAAAAAATATTATTAATGCGTTTTAAAATAATTATCAAGAAAACTAAACAATTCTGATAATTGTCTGAAAGATTAGTGATAGTTGTCTTTTCCCCTAGATTTTTTGTTTTTTGCTTGCATTCACCTTTTCCTGTCAACCCAGACTACCTTTTTCGAGTTCGCACCATTCTTTATCAACTACAGAATTCTGCAGCCTCCAAACTCCTTTCTAAACTTCCATCTTCCGCTTTCCAATTCACCAATGAATTCTTCCCTAAGTTTGTAACAAATTCCCCTACTCATCCACAATTGACCGCTTCTTTCAATACATATAGCAAGCTTCTCATCCACAATTTAACGACACAGGCTGTTGTTTCACCCAAAAAATGCTTACACTTAAAGCTTCAAATTTTAATTTAGTAGATAAGGCACCAAGTAAGCTTTATGCCTCAAAGAGAGGGTTTTGCAATTTAGAAAAAAGTTAAAAGGCAAAACCAAGGAAAGAATAGAGATAAAAACAGGGAAAACAACTCAAACTCTAAGATTTAGAATCCAACATGGATAAAGCACCAAGCTCTATGCCTAGAGCCACAAATGATGAGAGTTTAATGAGATCTAAGACTGAATATGCTGTCTAAAAATGCTTTAGAAAGTTAATTTATTAGGATATTCTACATAATAAAAAGTTGATTATTAGAAAGCATCAGTCTCCAGTCGAGAGAAAAAGATTACCTATTAAAGCTATATTTGGTTGAATGGTTATTAATAGAATATAATGAAATATAATATTATTCAATCATTTAAAACAAGAGTTTATAATAAAATAAAATAGAATATAATAGAAAGGAAATGTTTTACATTACATCTCATTTCATTCTAAACAGTAAAAATAAGTTACCTCTGATTTGGATGGTTTAGGATAGAATATAAAATGATAAACAATATTTCACTATATTACACTATGAACCTTTCTTCCAAACAATATTTCACTATATTACATTATGAATTCTCCTTTCAAATAATATTTTATTATATTACATTATGAACTCTTTCTTCTCTCTCAAACAACAATTTTCTAACATTACATTTATTTACATTTCATTCCATTATAAACTATTCTATTATATTCAATTTTATTCAATTAAAAATCTTACGTCTAATCAAACGTTGCCTAAATAAAGAAGACAGTTGAATTTCACGTCAGAATCACCGCAATGGCAATTCAAATCAGTGAAACCAAACTTTTTAAATCCAAATATGAGAACTTTTAGTATCATTAAAATTGGATTAAGGAGAGATAGAGCATGAAAAAGATAGGACGAAGAAGAAGCAATTAAGTAAAACCGAAGATAAAGAAGTAATTATATGCACACAAGACGAAGGAGCAAGGCGATAGGTAGGAAAATCCAAGATAATACAAACCAAGGAAGCGATGGATGCTAGGCGGGGGAGAAAGAAAATAGACGTAGTTCTTCCGTAGAAGAAAAGGAGTCCCTTCAAGATTGGGGTTTTTTCATTTTTTTTAAATAATTACATGATAAACAAAAAACACATGACAACTGGAATCACGTCAGATGTATTAACAGATTAAAAATTAGAGCATTTTAATATCATTCTTTAAGTTTGGGCTAAAATTATA
>JAOTIZ010049158.1:0-13595 GCA_027123425.1 Erythroxylum panamense
TTATTATTATTATTATTATTATTATTATTATTATTATTATTATTATTATTATTATTATTATTATTATTATTATTATACGTTCTATGTTTTTTTATTAGAGTTATAAAATTAATTTTTATAGAATTAAATATCTAAAATCTAAATTACTATAAGAATACTCAACAAAATACTAAGATATATAATATTTACACCCTTATAATTTTTTTGAAATCATGTCCTCATATGTCATTTACACATAAACACCTAATTTTACCAAATATCAAATGACAAACAACTAATGCAATTTGCTGGTTAAATCAGCTGATATAATCAGCTATCAGCTAACAACTAATACTATCAGCTAATTGCCAAATGGGGCCTATATAGGTGTAGGTTACACCAAACAGGAAAATGATTGGTTGTGGGATTTGACTTGTGATGTTAGTCTGGTTTTTCTTGCAAGAAATAAATACTATAAAATCATAGCAATCAACAGCTATATAGAGACCTGCTGCCTATCCTGCCGATCATATTTGTCATGTATAGATTTTTCATAAAATAAAAAATAAGAGGACAATCATACATCATTAATTAAAAAATATGTCAATTAGTTAAACATTACTAGCATCTTAACTTAAATTTTAAATTTAATTTGTATATCATAAAAACAAATTATTATTTGATATTGAATTACCTTATTTTGTTAATTTTTAACAAAAGTTTAAAAGAATGAAAATTTTAAATTTTAAATTAAAATAAAATTTTATAAAAATAAATAATAATTTGTTTGAACTCCACTTTTTTTACCTTGAATAATGAGATAGATGTGGATGAATCAGAAATATTAATTTTCTTGCTTTTTATTATTTTTACCATTCAATAATTGAAGACAAGAACAAATGTCAGGTAGGCAGGGCCAGCAGCAGTACTGCCATTAGTATCACTCAATATCTGATGAATTTAAACATTTTTTGGCATCTTCTTCACGCCCATTCAAAAAATACAAAATTATTATATAGAATCACAAGTCAAGAAATGAGAGGTAAAATCATATCATCTATTGTCCTTAGTAAGGTAGAAACCAAGGCGTAAAAAATGCGGCAAATTATTTATTATCTATTGCAGTTTGATATCCAAAATTAAATGATTTCGGAATTAAGCTGCATTGGAAATTCAAGGGCATTACATGAATCGCTGGACTCGTAGTTCATACAAATGTTACAACGTCATTTCTGGGGACAAAGTAATATATGTCCCTTGTCATTCCCAAAAAAGAAAGACAAAGGGCTCGGGCTTTAATTTTAATTAAAACCTTAAAAGAAGAACCACCTCTCATCACATAGGAGCCTCCACCACCGGCTTTCTCTTTCCCCCTTTTCTTATTATAGGAACTATAAATTTGATTATATGGAGCGAGTTATCCTCCACTTTAAGAGAAGGCTCCAGTAAATACTGGGGAAGAGGATGCCTATAGACTTTGCCATAATTAGTCCTAAAAATGGGAGCATAGGATCCTTTCGCAGTAACACGTAACATGAAGTATTTGCTATTCTAATCCAAATAGGGTCATCACATATAAGAATAATGAATTTCCCACTACTCTTAGTACACACTTGTAATTGAATATAAAAAATAAAAAGAGGATGACATCAACTTTGAGCCTTTAATTTTAGCTGGCCTATATCACCTAATCATAGTGAAACTCGTCTGGATCTAAATGTTGGTTCAATTCAAACTAATGAAATTGGATTATGTTTACAATTTTTGGATGTAGAAAATTATAATTAACTTCTTAATGATATAATTTGTGAGCTCAAACTAAAAGGAAAATTTGTATCAAACATTAGATGCAAGGAAACTTTTAGAATTTAGATTGATCATATTAATCTTATCTTCTGGCTAACTCAATTCTCGACCACCTTAGTTTCTCATAGACGTGTGGTTGCTCGTTAATGTAAGAGAAGGTATATTATTGGAATCTTTGTACTCACGTAGTATTATTTGCTCAGAAATACATTTATGCATTTGTTGAATTAATCTTGACCATAAACTTGATAGAAAGGACAGAATAAAATAAAGGGTTAGGATTTGTTCTGTTACAACAACTTATACTAGTCTAGCTAGCTAGTGCTGAAAGTTTATTATGACCGTATGTCCTCAAGTGAATATGTGTCATTGTTTATTATTTGTAGTGTCTTTGTGATTTATTATCTGTCGCATTTCTCTTTCCTCTCTTGATACTTCTCCGTTAACACCCCCACTCGAACTAAACCTAGGGCTTCGAACTAGGTTTACTTTGGTAGTCAAAAGTTGAAACCTTGTCGAGCTTAAGGGTTTCATGTGGATGTCGGCAAGTTGATCATCGATATTGACGTATATGATTTCTATTTCTCCTTTTTCCACTTTGTCTCTTATTAAGTGTACATCTACTTTAATGTGTTTTGTTCTTTAGTGAAAAAGAGGGTTTTGAGCTAAGGATCGAGTTTCATTATTGTCATTCTATAGAATGGGTTTGTGAGTGAGAGAAAACCCTAACTCAGATAGTAAAGATGTGAGATAGATGAGTTCAGTCGATACCTAAGATAGGGCTTAGTATTCAACCTCAGTGCTAGACTATGCTACCGTCGTTTATTTCTTATAGATCCAAAAAATTAGGTTTCCCCCTAAGAATACACATTCTTTGGTTGTTGATTTACAATCCTCGGGGGAGCTAGCCTAGTTAGAGTTGTTGTAGGTATGAAGATCAAGAGGTGACGATGATGATTGAAAGAGCTGTTCCAGATTTGAGGTTCCTTTTTGGTAACACAAAACCCTTTACCATGTAATCCAGTGTGTGTTTAAAGGATTTTGTAAAAATTGGCTTAATTTGTTGACTGCAAAGCTAATGTCCCGATCTTGTATTGCACAGATATCAAAGAGCTCCTATAGTACTTCGGTAAAGCTTTGGGAGTTCAAATGGTGTGTCATTCTGCAGAGACAACTTGGTTACTGGAGTGATGGGTGTCGAGGAAGGCTTGCATGACGACATATTTATTCTATTAATTAGATCTTCAATGTATTGTTTCTGTGAAAGATAAACCATTTATGTTTCTGTATGCTTCAAAGGCAAGGAAATGATTTATGCTTCCAAGCGTTTTAAGTGCAAATTGAGACTATAATTGACTAATAATTGCATGGATTGCTTAAGTTGAATTTCTTGTGATTAGAATGTCATCTACATAGACCAGTAGCATTATAATAATTCCTTTTTTGTTTGAGTAAAATAGAGAGGTTTTTGACCTTGAGTTGTGAAACCCCTATTGAGACAGTGCATGTTTTAGTTTATGAAACCAATCCCTAGGAGATTGTTTCAATCCATAGAGAGCTTTATCTAGCTTGCATAAATGATGTAGCTGTGTTTTGCTTTCAAATCCTTATGGTTTGTTTATATAAATAGTTTCATGTAACTCCCCATGTAGAAGTGCATTGTTGATGTCAACTTGTTGAATCTCCCAGTGATGGGAGACAACAAGTGAAAGGATTACTCTTATTGTTGAGGCTTTCACAACAGGGCTGAAAGTTTATGAAAAATCAATGCCAGGGGTTTGATTAAACCCTTTGGCAACGAATCTGACCTTGTATTTGGAGATAGTCCCATAAGCATTATATTTAGTTTGGAACACCAATTTTGTGCTAAGAATATGTATGGTAGGCTTATAGGGGATAAGTGTCCAAGTGTGATTCTGTTGTAAGGCATTGAATTCATCTTGCATAGCTTTAAACCATATAGGGTTGTTTAGAGCTTCAAAAACTATTCTTAGGTTCAGTTTGTGGATTTTAGGTAAGAGAAAAGGAATAAAGTTTTGGTTTGAAAGTTCCACTTGTGGATTGAGTTTTCATAGGATGAACATTTTGTATGTGTGGAAATGAAGAATTTGATTCAGTGTTTGGTGTGATTGATGGAATGAAGTTAGGTAAGGTATTTTGTCTATTTTGTGAGGATGTAAAATGTGATGGTGAACTAGTATTTTGAGAGCTTACCTGTCTGTTGAAGGATTCAGCAAAGTAAGAGCATTCTGCCGAAGGAAAGTGATTCGTGACAGCCTTTGATGAAGGTGTACAGATTGGAGTTGAGGTTAGAGTAAACGTAGGGAGACTTAGTGAAGCTATAGGATAGTTTGAATGTGTTGGAAAGAGTTGAGAAAACAGAAATTCTTCCTCGTTGAATTCAATATGACGAGATATTATAATTTTTACTTGATTAATCAAACACTTATAACGTTGATGCATTGAGCTATACCTAAGGAAAACATATTTGGTGGGGTAAAATCTGAATTTATGATGAGAGTAATATCTGAGATAAGGAAAACAACTAAAACTAAAAGTTTTAAGATCAAGATAGTTCGGTGGTTTGTTGTATAACTTTTCCAATGTTCAGAGGTTGTTTAGTCTAGGAGATTGGAGATTATTGATAAGATTGGTGGCTGTAGAGAAGGCTTCTAACCAATAGGTAAGTGGCATGTAAGCATGAGATAAAAGAGTTAGTCCCATTTCAGTGATGTGTCTGTGTTTCCTTTCGGAAACGCCATTCTATAGGTGAGTGTAAGGGCAACTAAACTATGGTTATACATAGTTTTGTGAGGTAGGGTAAGAGAGATTTATATTCACCTCCCATGTCAGTATGTAGAGCTTTGATTTTCCTGTTCAATTGAAGTTCAAGATTGGTTTTAAATTTGATAAACACATATAGGGTATCGAATTTTAGTTTTAGAGGATAAAGCCAAGTGAATCTTGTGTAGATATCAATAAAAATAAGATAATATTTATGTCCTTCGGTTGAGAGATGTGGAGATGGTCCCCAAATATCTGAATATATAATTTATAAAGGACTTTGAGCAGTTATATCATGAGTTTGAAAAGGTAATTGATGCAATTTTCCTTCCTTACAAGCATCACGATAGGGTAGATTTTTGAATTTAAAGTTGAACTTCATTGAACTTAGAATTTGTTTCAAGATATTGTTGGAAGGATATCCTAATTTGGCATGCCAAACATTTACATTTTTTGTGCTATGTTTACCTAACAATGATTGCCTAAAGAAGAGACTTTTTGTTGGGAAGGTAACGCAAGCACACGAAATTGAAGGATTGAAAATTTCGGATTCAAGGAAACAAGAAGAGGGTGGATTCAAATTAACCAAAATTAAATCTGATACAAAGGGTTTCAAATTTACCTACTAGACCTCACGAAGAACTTGTCTCGAGCAGCATAGATAACAGGTAAAGAACAAACCAAGAAAGTTATTTAGGATCAAAATCACGCCACAATCTGATTCAATTGATAAGTGATGTTTAATTCCTAAGTTGAAAAGAACAAGAGGGGTTTCTCCTCTCAATATGGTTGGCAACACAAAAGAAATAATATGATCAAAAGTTGTCTTTCCCTAACCCTAAAGAGGGTATTTATACTTAGGTCAACTAATACAAGACTTGGGCTAAATAATACATGGAAGCCCAAAATAAATATAACTTAAAACAAGTCCAAAATAGAATAATAAAAATACGCCCAGGCCTGGTCCAACACACTCCTAAGTCTGATCATAAACGCATCTCTCCTCTTGGGCTTAAGTGATGATTCGCAGCCTAATACAATGATCTTCAAGTCTCAAGTGAGTCCAATCCAAAGATTTGAGATAAATGAATCAATTTGGGTTGTGATTCAAATAACTCTCCTCCAATAGGCTTGGTGCACTCCATCTTCTCCACAAATTGGCCCATATGCACATAGAGAGCCTCCTTGAGTCTCTCGATCTTAGCTCTAGATATAGGTCTAACTATAATGACAAGCTCGCCCCCATTATGCATGCCATCATCATGGTGATCCTTGCTCCTGCTTACATCAATCCCTCCCTCCTCAAGAAGATTCTTCCTCGAACCTAAATCCATATCAAAGGAGAAAGGTCAGCAACGTTAAAGGTAGCAGAAACATTGTACTCACCTGGCTGATCAATCTTGTAGGCATTGTCATTGATCCGTTCCAACAGCTGAAATGGACCATCACCCCTAAGATCTAACTTAGACTTCCTTTGGGTAGGAAACTGTTCCTTCCTTAGATACAACCAAACCCAATCACTAGGTTCAAAAGTCAGTAACTTGCACCCATTGTTGTCTTGCTTCGCATAGACCTTGTTCCTCTACTCAATGTGTTGTTTTGCCTTCTCATGCAACTTGTTGACCTTATCAGCTTTCCTCTTGCCATTTGTACTAGACAATTCATATAAGGGTAAAAGCACCAAATCCAAAATAGTCAAAAGATTAAAACCATAGGCAAGCTCAAAAGGTGAATAACCTGTGGTGAAATGCACACATCTATTATATGCAAACTCAATAAATGGAAAACAATCACAATGGCCCTCTTCACGCTACACAAGGAGACCGTCGATGAGCCAAGCTTCTCGCAACCTAAGAGATGATAATTGAGTGCAAGGATTGTGGTTTTTGGCATTGTCAGAACCAGGAAATAAGGATGTCATAAATCTTGAGTCGTTACCTACTCAGCCTAAGGCTCCCACTACAGAGCCAGGACAAGGAGAGACAATGGAAGTATCAGGGGCAACACCCAAGAAACAACCCCCACACTAACCATTAATGCACCCTGCTTACAAACCGAATTGGAGGACGGCTTCTAAAGGAAAGTCGGATACATCTAAGGATAAGAACTTAGTTAACAGTAGATGTGCTACTGTAACAATGACACATGATGCGTTCCCAGTACTCACAAAATACCTACTGCACAGTCTCCAAGCTAAACAAACTGCAGTCACGATTAATTCTCACACTAACCTCCTCTGCAACAATCACACTTTATTGACACAAGTACTGACTAAAGGGGTTGGAGTCAGCTAGATGGAGGGCGTAGAAGAATATGAAACCTCTCACAATCTAAGTGCCGATCAACTTAAACTTCCCCCGTTTAATCCCCCAGATCCCATAGATGGCTTAGAGTAGATGGAGGAAGACACGCAAGCACAGGACCCTGGGGTAGAGAAAGATCTGCAACTGTTGGAAAGTAATATGGGCGAGGCCGGTGAAGGCCTCCAGGAATCCACTCCAACGTAAGAGCGTGAGTGTGTTTTACTCCGATGATGACTATGTCCATATTTATCAAGAATTGTCAAGGGGCGGGGGGAGACATCTTCCAACCCATATTGCGAAATTATCTATAAATCTATAAACCATGTATACTGGCATTGATGGAAACCCGAATAAGTAGACAACATGCTAAAGACGTTGTAAGAAAGTTGGGCTACGATTATTCTGTCCGAGTAGAAGCTGACGGATTAGCAGGGGGACTTGGCTCCTATGGCTGAAGGAATATGCCGTGGTAGTGGAGATAGTGCATAAACAATTCATTCATACCACCATTACGCATGGGCTTACCAATTTTGCATTTACTGCCGTTTACACAAGCCCACAAGTGGTGAAACAAAAATTCCTCTGGAAATATCTAAGGAGGATCGGGGGTACAGTCTGCACTCCTTGGATTGTTGGAGGAGACTTTAATGCTAAGTTAGAAGTCACAGACAAATGGGGTGGGTCTTCCACTATAGCGGTAGTTATCAAAGCTTTTAAGCAATGGATGCATTGTTGCGATCTACTGGACTTGGGTTATATGGGAGCAAAGTATACATGGAGGAGGGGAAATATTTAGGCTAGATTGGATAGAATGTTCGGGTCGCCAACATGCCTTGAAAGATTTCCACAAACGACGAACCATCACCTACCATTCCTCAAATCGGATCATCGTCCAATGCTATTACAATTTGTAACGTTGACGCAATGCAAGTTTGGATAACCATAATTCCGATTTCAGTCCGCATGGTTAGCGCATGCAGATTTCAATAACATGGTTGTGAAAAATTAGCATCCCCAACAAACAAGCTTTAGCAAGTTTTTAGGCACATTCTCCATCCAACTCAAGTGTCAGAATCGGCTAGTGTTTGGCAATATCTTCCACAAGAAGAAATGACTATTGGCTCATTTGGAAGGAATCCAGCGTACAATGGAGGAGGATACTTCCGAATCAATGGCAGACTTAGAAGATAAATTTTGAGGAGACTTGGTCCAAATTCTTCTTGTGGAAGAGATTTAATGGCATCAAAAATCTCGTTGTGAATGGCTATTCAAGGGTGATCGCAATACGAAATATTATCACATTGTGACAATGACTAAACGGAACAAACTGACGATCATAAGGTTAGCAGACCCTGACGGAAACCTGATCACTGATCCTCTACAACTGAGATGGTGACGTAGGTAGAAGAGCCCGTTCGCAAAGAGGAATTTCGAAAAGCCATCTTTGCCATAAACCCAAACAAAGCCCCAGGGGTAGATGGGTTCAATGTGCTCTCTTCTTTCAAAATCAATGGAGACAAATAGGCCCAACCGTAGTGAATCTTATTCAGCAAATATTTCGGAATGAGCGATGGGAATCAAAGTTGAACCAAACCATACTGGTCTTGATTCCCAAAGTAACCTCCCCAACCTCAATCCATCAGTTTCGCCCGATAAGCCTTTGTTTGGTTATTTATAAGGCGATTACTAAAATCATCGTGAATAGAATAAAGCCACACCTTGACCAACTAATGGCTCCTAACCAATGTAGCGTTGTTCTGGGCAGGCACATTACAGATAACATTATCATTGCTCAGGAGGCAATTCATTCGATGCTAAAAAAGAAGGGAAAACATGGAGATTTTGCCATTAAACTTGATTTAGAAAAAGCATATGATTACCTCCGATGGGACTTCATCAATGATACCTTGAGGGATATTGGCCTCCCGACATCACTTACCAGAATCATTATGCAACAGTGACAATGCAAATTGCTTGGAATGGTCACTTCTCCGAACCTTTCACCCCGTTCAAGGGAATCAGGCAAAGAGACCCATTATCTCCTTATCTGTTTGTGTTTTGCATGGAACAATTAGGCCACCTCATTTCCTCATAAGTTAGTAAAATGAACTGGAAATCACTTAGGTTGAGCAAAAATGGCCCACTTATATCCCATCTCTTCTTTGCAGACGACCTGATCCTGTTTCCTGAAGCTACCGAAGCCCAGGTCCAAGTAGTCTCACGAGCTCTAGAAATTTTTTGTAAGGCTTCAGGTTAGAAAATGAGCAATGCCAAGATTAGAATTTTTTTCTCCAAAAACGTACCCCGGACTACAAATCACCTAATCATCTACACGTTCAATTTTAAATGCACTACGAATCTTGGCAAATATCTAGGAGTATCGTTGATTCATGAGTGCACTAAGCATAGAACTTACCAGTACATCCTAGATAATGCCCAGCAAAAGCTCACAGGATGGAGTACTCGTGTTTTATCACTGATGGGGCATGTTACATTAATACAATTCGTTCTTGCTTCCTTACCGATATATATGATGCAAACAGTAAGACTACCCAAGCAACTTTACGACAACTTGGAGAAATTAATGAGAGATTTCATCTGGGGATCCAAGAACGGCCAAAGGAAATTGCATTTAGTTCGATGGGAGGAGGTCTGTAGACCTAAAAAAGCTGGCAAACTTGGGATAAAAAAAGTCAGCTCTTCCAATGATGCGTTATTGATGAAATTAGGCTGGGTCCTTTGAAGTTATGGGTTCGAATCCTTCGAAACAAATATCGGTTTGATGATCAACATCCTCCCCAAACGCTAGAGAGACATGGGGCATCGTCAATTTGGAGGGGGATTACCACCACTTGGCATTTTGTACAACAAGGTATCAAATGGGAACAGGGGAATGGAGACCGTACGTCTTTTTGGATGGACACCTGGGTGGGAGATTAGGGCCCGCTCCTCCTAGTAACAACAAATCAACCACCAAACAACTTGCTATATAAGAAAGTTAAGGATTTGGTCGACAAGCATGGTAACTGTCACTGGAATTTGTTCCAACATTACCTCCCATCATCCGTTTGCATGTCTATAGGGGCAATTCTGCCCCCCATTGATAGGATGGGGGAAGATCGAATCGCTTGGGGGCCAGCTAAGAATGGTCAGTTCACGGTGGTTTCTACGTATAACCTTATAGAGGACAACGATGCAACAATCAACTATAGGATTTAGGAGCTAATTTGGAAATGGTCGGGCCTGCAACGGATTCGGTCATTCCTTTGGCTCTTAGCTAAGAGAAAATTGTTAACGAATCAACAGAGAGTTGCACGTCATCTATCAGCAGACTCTAGATGTCATTTCTGTAGATAGGAAGAGTCTCTACGATATGCATTACAAGACTGCCCCAGGGTCAAATCCTTTTAGAGACAATTTCCTACAATGGTCATAGATTCTACTTTTCTCCATCAAAATGTAGAAACGTGGTTGATTTCTAATATAGGTCACCAAAACCAAGGACAGATGGTTGCATGGGACATTTTGTCTAGCGTCGCTTGTTGGTTCCTCTGACAGCAGAGAAATAAAAGCATCTTTGAGGATGATGTTACCTGGCCGGAAGCTGGAGGTTGTATTGTGATGGAATATGTTAAATGGATTGATAAGATAACGGAGATGGCAGATCGAGTTTTTCCAACCTTGGGTTTACCAATGGGAACTTTAGTCAGATTGATGAAACTGCAGGCTAGAAGGGTAAAATTAAACATTTATGGGGTGGTCAACATAGACTCTAGCACGGCGATAGCTGGTGGACGAATAAGGGATAGCACAGGACAATGGTGTGGAGGCTTCATGCAACATATAAGTGAGTGCTTGCCACTAACCGCTGAACTTTGGGAGGTTTTCTTGGGACTAAAGTTAGCATGGGATCTCAGATTCTGTCGAGTAGTCGTCGAAGTGGATTCTTTGGAAGTTATCAATATTCTTTCTTCATCTGTAGAAGCATTGATTGACAGTCATGTGTTGGTATTAGGAATCCGCGAGTTACAGTGTCGACAATGGACACTCCAGATACAGCATGTCTATCGAGAAGGGAATAGGAGTGTCGACAGCTTGGCCAGGCTGGTTGCATGATCACATCCTGGATCTATGTTCTCCAACATCCTACAATGGTGTGTCTTGAGTACTTTTACAACGATCAAAAAGGGATCTTATATTGCAGACATATGCGTTAGTTTGTATTAGTTTTTTTATTGGTAAAAGAAGAAATAATTTTTTAGTCTAGATTGTCCGCGTTTTAAAATTTTAGTCATTAGATTTAAATCTTTTAAAAGTTAAACATTGAATTAAAAATATTCAAAAAATATTAGGCACTTTTAAGTTTATTATCCCCAAAAAATGCTCATAATTGGCAATATTAGCTCAAATGACTTAGCAATCAAATACCTTTAAAAAAGACATTAGGACATAAATAATTATTTTTGTACGAAAAAATGTTGTTCATATATATAAAATCCCATTGTTAAAGATGGTTTAAATAAAGAAAATGAGTTAATTGTAAATATTCAAAATATGGTGAGATGTGTTAGGTCTTCTCCTACTAGACCATAATTTCAAGAAATGTGTTCATATAAAAATACTAAAAATTAAAGCTTTTAATGACTTTGATATTGAGAATAGGTGGAATGCCACCTACTTGATGTTAGAATCAAATGAAATTTTGAAAGCAATTTTGACAGATTAGAAGTAGATAACATGTTTTTATCTTATATTTTGATGGTAATAAAATTAAAGGTACTCAAATGATTAGATCCACGTAAGGTAATTTATAATTTCTTTAGAACACATTGTAACGTAACGCTGGTTTATCATATATGACTTCAAATTGCTTATGAGATTATAACTCTTCAAAACAGATTATGTGAAATAAATACACATGAAAATCCATATTTAAGTGTAAAGAATGTTGACAAAGTTTAATTATATTTAAAAACTGAGTTAATTACAAAAATCTCAAACTTTACTCAATTTTGTAATTACAGCCTGAATTTTAGAAAGTAACAATTAAATACTTAAACTTTCAATTTTTTCAAAGCTAGCCTAACTTTAATATCTTCGTTAATATTGCTGAATGTCAGACATAAATATACATGTATAATAACTGTTGGATTAAGTTTTATACGTAAGATTTAATTTAAGTAATTAAATAAAATTAAGGAAAATCAAAAAATTTGAAAGACAGAGAGTAAAAACCCTAATTAATTTGAGTATAACACATTATGAAATTACGAATGCGACTTCTCCTCCTTGCAGTGTCTCTTACCCTTTTCTTCATTGTCACACACCATTCTTCATTAATTAGAATGCTATACGTGCATGGTCGAAGGGAGTTCTAAAGGACACACGAAAGGCTTGATCCATGAAAGAGCTCACCAAAGTAACATTTATGGTAAATTTCCAGTTTTGAGGAGGAAACATATTTTTGTTATTGCTTTGGATTCAGATACCACCATTGATCTTCTTGAAGCCTCTAAATTTTTTTTGAAGTTGTCAAAAAGGAGAGGAATGATGACTTAGTTGGGTTCAGTCTCTCGACGTCCTTGACTATTTCTTAGATACAGTCATTCCTTGTCTTAAGGGGATTTAGCCCAGTGATTTTGATGCTTTTATTTGCAACAGTTGGTAGTGACCTCTATTTTTCAACTAATAGCTCATGAGATGGTCCTTTATTGGTGGACTTATATTGTCATTCATACATTGAACATCGATAGGGTGGAGAAGGCGTGAGGAAGACTTTGGTTTTCTGGGTAGATTGCCTTACCCCTTTCTTCGCTATCACAAATTAATTAGAATTTTAAAATTAATTAGAATTTTTACTTTCTATCTTTCAATTTTTTGATTTTCCTTAATTTTATTTAATTACTTAAATTAAATATGACATGTAAAACTTAATCTAACAGTTATTATACAGGTCTAAATTTACATTTGACATGACTTGCCACATCTGCAAGATTAACAGAAATACTAAGATGGGTTCGATTTGAAAAAAATAAAAATTTAAGTATTTAATTGCTACTTTTATAGTTCAAGCTATAATTGTAAATTTGAATAAAATTTGAGATTTTTATAAATTAACTCTTAAATTTTTTTAGAAAATATGAAATGTTTGTTTACATTGTTGTTATCTTAGATTGTGTACTTACGCTCAATTATATAAAATATAGTTTTTAACAATGACTTTAAGATTAAAAAAACTTCTGAATCAACTTTGACATATATGGTTTATTAGTATACAAAAATTGTCTCAGTTTCTAAAGTTGATTAACTCAAAACGAATAGAAATTTTAATTATGATGTAGATAATATATGGCTTAATTTAGATAGCAAATAAATAAAAGACATGTTACAACTGAACTCTCAATAAAAGGAGCAAGTGAGATTTGATACAAATATTTTGAGAAAATTTAATTGAAATTTTTGATATAAAAAAATAAGTTAGAAATATATATGTCTTTCATAATAAATTATAATTTTAAAATAAACTTTTAATAATAAAAATAATTTTAAAAAATGAGTGTTTGGCTGCAAACTTCAAAAGCACTTTTCAAGTAGAAACAGCTTTTGAAAAAACTAAAATACAGCTTTTTCAAAAGCTAAAATTTGGAGCTTTTTCAGGAAGCTGTTTTTTATGTTATAGAAATAAAATATTTTTAAATATAAATCAAATAGAATAGAATAATA
>JAOTIZ010049253.1:0-13584 GCA_027123425.1 Erythroxylum panamense
AATAAAACGATCAAAATATTATATTAAGATCATTAATTTCAAAACCATCCAAATCAATACCAACAACACAACAATTCAAAAATAAATCACAATTTTAAAATGACAAAAATAGCTTCATCATGACTTGGGGTCGATATCCCCATTGAACCGGTGTCGGAAACTATCCTTCTATCTTCATTTTTATGCTCGAAAAATGAGTCATCGTTGTTATGTAAAATGGCAGTCCAAGTTACCTTCCTCTACCTCCAATACTCACGTTGAAATAAGTAAAAATGCAGAAGGAGGTTGGCTCCAGCAGCTTCTTTCCTTTGCTCTTTGTTTCTTCCTCTGCGTTTTTCTCCTTACGCCAACACTATTCCTCTCTCACCCTATAGCTGTTTTTATGTTGACAATTTAATATGCAAACTTAAAAAACCCTCCACACTTCTTCCGTCACTTGCGTTCTAGCGTCTGCGTGCCTCTGCTGTGCGTTTTCTTCTCCACGCTGCGTTTTGATTTAAATCATCTTGTCTCCTGCGTTTTTGTGTAAAATGCTGCATCTCTTGGTGCTTGTCATTTGACACTTTAACTTGCTCCCTATGTTTGTGTCCAGCGTGGCTTCTTCTTACTGTTTGATGATGTGACTAATAAAGGTCACACATCAACTTTAAACATTTGCTTCTCTTGTTCTCTGCCGCTTGTTTCCTCTCCAAAACGACGCTTCTTCACTTGTCTCACGGTGCTCCCATTTAATTTGTATGCAGCCCTTAAAACACAGACGCCTCCTTTGGAACTCTGCGTTGTGCCCTTTATGCTCCATTCCACGTTGCGTTTCATGCATAACATTTGCATGAAATACAGACGTGGTCTGCGTTTTTTTAATTAAAACGTTGCACTCCACGCAAGCTTCCTCCTGCTGATTCAAATCCTCACTCCTCTTTGTTGCTACAGTGAATTGATTGGACAATTAAAATGTCCCACGTTTAATTCCTCTCGGCCGTGTGGTCATGGGACAAATTAATGAGCTGCCTAAATCCCTTGTGTGCTCCTCTCTTATGCGTTGCTCCTTAATGCTCATTTGGTTAGACAATTAAAATGTCTCTTTTGTTTTAAAAATATACCAGCATATCCAACCTAGCAGTAAACACAAATTAAATATCAGTTAAGCATTTTATCTTTAAAATAGGATTGAAATCACATAGAAATACATGAGAAAAATATAAGATAATTCAATCCTATCATTTTGTTCACGGAGTAAACTTCGGTTTATCTGTTTCATTCCATGGAACTCTCGAGCCATTTGGTTATCCATTGCATTCTAAATTTTCAAGTATAATGCATAGTTTAGTGTTATGTTTAATGGCTAAAATTTATGTTGTGTGTTATAAGTTTGAGTTAAATTGATCAAATGCTTTAATTGCTAGAATAAATTGTGAATGCTCAAATTGCTAGATATACATGTACATATACTTGAATATATGGTCAATTATTTATGGCTATAAATATATTAGCCACTGAGTTGTGTAGCTCACCTATTCCCTCCTCAGGTGCAAAACGTGAAGGTTAGCAATCCTTGCAAGGCATCGGAAACTCCAAGATATTAGAAACTTTTGTAACTAAGTTAGTTCGATCGATTTTAGATAGCTTCATAAGCATGTTAAACATTGAGCATCCTATATATATTGTATTTTGTGTTAAGCCTTTGCTTATAATGTTAATATGTAATTAAAGTTAGGTATGAGCTTCTGGTGATTTGGTAAATGAGTTTAGAACTGAAAACTTCCCCAGGTGTATGTGCATGTTTCTTTTGTAGTTGTACATTTCATAGTCTAAGTCTTTCATAGGTGTAGCAACTGTATTCAAACTTCAGGAGGAAATCTGGACTAATCTGGGTGGAGTTAGACAAAGTTGTCTCCTAGAAAGTTATAGGTCCTTCTTTTATCTTTCCAACAGTATATAGTATGAAATTTTGGACATCTGAGTTGAAAGTTATGGTCCTTATAAGGGGAGATGCTCAGGTGTATAGACATATCATCTATGATGACATTATATCATCTATGATGATGTCATATCGTCTGTAAAGATGTATCGTCTGTGATGATGTCATATCGTCTATAAAGATGTATCATCTGTGATGACGTCATACCATCTGTAAAGACGTATTGACTGTGATGACATCATGTCGTCTGTGATGGCGTCATATTGTCTGTAAAGGTATTATCTGTGATGACATCATATTTTCTGTAAAGATATATCATCTGTGATGAAGTCATATCATTTGTGATGACGTCATATCTTCTATAGTTGACTTTTTGCTTCTTCTATTGTTGACCGAAACTTCTCCTTCTATGTACCATATGTCTAGTCCATTTTTGACCCTTCAAATGATAGAATCTATCTTCATTGTCTACATAAAAGTTGTAGATCTTGAAATGCTCTTTCGAACCATCTAAAGAACACCCTAATCCGATATATGTAGGGAAAGTTATGGCAATTTTTTCAATTTGTCTGCTTTTTCAATTAATCTGCTTTTTCCTTTAGTTTCGTCTAATCCTATCGTCTACTCCATTTTTGACCCTTTAGACAATAGAATCTGTCTTCAATGTCTACATGAAAATTGTAGATCTTGAAGTCCTCTTTCTAACCATCTAAAGAACACCCTAATCAGATATCTTTAGGGAAAGTTATGGTAATTTTCCCAATTCATCTGCTTTGTTTTCAATTCGTCTTTTTTTTTTGTTTCGTTTGATCCTATCGTCTGATCCATTTTTGACCCTTTATACGATAGAATCTGTCCTCAAAGTCTTCATGAAAGTTGTAAATCTTGAAGTCCTCTTTCAAATACTTCAAAGAAGGACCTAAATCTGGCATCTCTAGAGAAATTTATGCTTATTGCCCCAAAACAGGTTCAGTATGGTTTGGGACAGGTACTGTTTCTGTTAAATGTCTCCGAATGCTAGGCTCCGGAAGCAGGGTCCAACAACCCCCTCAATAAGTAGAAGAGGAATCAACTAGTGAGGAGTTCGAAGAGGAAAAATACATAGAAGAAGATATAGAAGAACTTGGTTAGAAGAAAGTGGTCGATACAATCTCCACCAACACAAAAGCAATTACTAAGAAATTTGCAGAGAATTCTAAAAGGATGAAGGAGATGGCCTACACATAGTACAATAATCGAACTAGGATATTACATATACATTCACCTTTAAATTCCTTAGATTATCCTATAATCGATTTAAAATTAGGAATTATATTAATGGGTCAATATTGCTTCAATTATCATAAGATAGTAATGCTTTTTCTTTATTGTCTATCTTGCATTTAATTTAGTTTGAAAAAAGGGATGCATTTAATGTAGTTTGAAAAAAGTCCCTCTCATCTTTAATAGTTAATGTATAAATCATGAGTGTGAAGTCCTTGGTTTGATTTCCCAAGTGGTTCTTCCTTTTAAGAAATAGGTATGCATACATCTTTTCTATAAGATTTTCTACTAATCTCTATAACCTTTTCTCCATAAATGCCTCATTACTCAAGCTTATAGAAGTTATCCCTAATTTGCCTTCTTGGAATGGTTTGGTTACTTCATTCCACTTCACCTTTGCATGTGATGTCCCATTATTTCTTCCCCTCCACATATATTCTCTCAATAATCTTTCTAAAAACTTAGTTAAATTCTTTGAGAGAAATATATGTGAAACCTTGTATATATGTAGGGAGCTAAGAACATATTTTATTACTTGCATTCTCCTTATATAGGACAAATCCTTATTACACCATTTCCTTTGCCTTCTTTGAACTTTCACAATTAGAGGAAGGCATTTTCTGAAATTAGGACTCTTTGTATCCTAGGGGAGACCAATGTTAATTACAGGAAGTTTGTGATTTTTAACACCTATTATAATTGATAATCTAGCTTCCATATTTTATGCACTTATTGATAGGAGTAACTAACTCTTACCAACGTTTACCTCTATCCCTATAGCTCTTTGAACCTGTGAATAGTATTCATTAAAAGCAGTTAAAAGTTCTTTTAGGCTCTTATAAACAATATCAAATTATCTTAGATTTACCAAGCCAATCCTCTTACATCTACTATCGAATTTAAAGCTTGGTTCCAAAGCTATCTTGTCTTTTATTAATCTAGACAATGCTTCCATTCAAAGTATGAAAGTCTCGGAGGAAATAGGGTCCCCCTACCTTAACCCTTTGTTCCCTTTAAAGATTTTTGTAGGTTCTCCACTAACCAACACACTAAGACAAGTTTTGGCTATTCAGTGTCTCAAACATTTCCTAAACCTTTCAAGGAAGTCAAAAGCTTTAAGTATGATGAACTCCTAACAAATTAATTCATAAGCCTTATTGAGATTGACTTTTATAGTATAATTTTCCAGATAATTCTTTCTTAAATAACCTTTGAATAGCTCTTAATCTATTAATACATTTTCCCATATATGTGAAGCTTCCAAGAAAGATCCTTGTTTTTCACATGTCATTGATATTAAGCTTTCCTTAACCTTACTGCCAATAGTTTTACAATTATCTTGTACAAGAAATTGTAGAAAGGGATATGCCTATACTCCTTAAAAGAATTGGGCATAAGCACTTTTAGAATTAAGTATATTAAGGTTTTATTAATTGTAAAAACTATTAGCAATAAGGGTTTATTAATTTCCTTCAATAGTTTTCCATTCCCAAAGAACTCCATAACTTTATCTATCACCATATTCGTTGTTAGTGGTTGATTTTTATGACATGAATAGCCATTAAATCTATCAAAACTGAGGACTGTGTATATGTTTAGCTCTAAAATAGCCTTGTGAATATCTGGAGTTGTAATAGGTCTAATTAAGAATTCCTTATTATCATTATTCATTTTATGTGTCATTAAGGATCTAATAATATTATCTATTAACCTAGTAGGGGTTGGTTTTTTCAATAAGATTTTAGTGAATGTAAAGTTCTCTTGCTTAATCTCCTATTGAGTTAAGATTATGGAGCTATCAATATTAGTGAAAGAATTGATTATGTCATGATTTCTTCTGGCTAATATGGAATTATGAAAAAAATTGTATTCCTTTCCCCTTTTTATCTACGATTCCCTATAGATATATGAATAAATACTACATTTACATAAGATTTAACTACCTCCTTCTCCTCATACCTCAATGAATATCATTAACTTTTTAATATAGAAGTTGTTGGACCCTTAACATTTTAATTTTGAAGCTAGACACTTCTTGTTCAGTGTTAGAACCTTTCTGAGCAATCAACTTCTTCAATTCTTATGTCATTTAGTAAAGCTTCCTAACACACTTGAAGCCTTTCACTACTTGAATAGGGTCTTCCATTCCTTTGAGGATAACTTCATTAAAACCTTCTAGGTCATCAAATTGTTAAATCTGAAGGGAATCAATCTCTCACAAGCACTAATGATGTTTTACAGATAAATTGGAGAATGATCTAAAAGCCTTAGTTCCATAAATTGTGCTATACTTTCAAGTAACTTTATCATCTATTCATATTTACCAAATATCTATCTAATTTCTTTCTTATTAACCACCTAGAGCTTTTTTTATTACTCCATATGAAAACCTTCCTTCTTGTTTTAAATTAGTAACTCCTATTTTCTCAACACGTTGCTTTAGGTCATCAAAGTAGTTTACTATCATTCACATTTTCTTCTACTTCTAACCTATAAATAATGGGGTTAAAATCTCTAAGTATAATTAATGGTTCTTGATTATTGGTTGGAAGCCTAAGGTCCTCCTTCACAACAATTTCCTTTAAAAGTTAAAATTCAAACCATAGATATAAGTGACCATTACTTTACTATTTTCCTAGATAAACTCCACTTATGGATAAAATTTGATCACTTTAATCTAACTCAATAACTCTCAACTTGCTAACATCAAAAGCTATAATTATTCTCCGATAATAGTGGTGCTGGTGATTTGTTTTTTTAAAAAACCCATTATTAATACTTTAACTTTTAGCTACAAAATATACTAACAAAAGTTAATTGCTTATGCAATTAATGTCCCCTACATTCCAAGCTATCATTGACCTAGAGAGATGCTATTAGCTAAGGATCCTTTTGATCTTTTTTTCCTCCCTGAATTCCTTCTATGGTGAAATTTAAAACCATCCTCATTTGATGCCTAACTTACCCCTTTCTCTAAGGACACTACAAATTTAGCTTATGTTAAACTACACTTTACACTGAATTGTTGTTCTTTTTCTCTCTCCACATCAACCTTTTAGATTTTATTGGCTCTTACTTGAGCTTCTTATATCTTTGTTGTAGTTACTATTACTTCTGTTCCTTTTGAATGTTCCTCTCCCATATTTCCTCCTTAGTTAGTCTCATTTTCCTTTCCTAAGTCCTGATCTCTTCTTTACTGATTCTTTATCTGATTTGCATCCAGTTCCACCAATTCCTCATAACCACCTCTTACAAGATTATGACCTATTTACCTTTATAATTTTCCTTGTTGCTTCAAGGATTGCTTCCTTTGATAGGATATCAAGATTGTCTTCAAACATACTTGTTCTCCCTAAGCCGTAGAATTGAAATGTTCTTAGGTAACTCCCTTTCTAACTTCACACTTACACATATCCTTGCATATCTTATCATTTTCCTTTTATTAATGGTCTCTTCCATACAAATAAGCTTACTAATAAAGCTTGCAGGCATGCTCAATCTTCTTGTAGACCAGTACTATAGAGATATATTATGAATATTAACCTAAATAAGAACATTATCCTATATCATTTTTCTTAGTTTTAATCATAATTTCCATACATAAAGATAAATAGATTGATTTGTGAAGTTCCATGGCCCTACCTCGACCACACCTCTGGCTTTAGTCTCAATACAATACTTAAGTAGTATGAGGTCCTCCATTAGTCATTTTCCTTTCTAATGTCTCTGAGCGTAATTGCTTATAATTAGAAAGGGAGGGAGTTTCCTTGTGAGGAACCCTACTAAAGTAGAGTTCTAGCTTTTAGTTCCTTCCTTTATGGCTTCTATGTTAGGGGATACCACTCTTCTGCCACCTACCTTACTTGGCAGGCAAAACTTCAGTGCGAAGTTACTATCTTCCCTAACCACCTATTTTGATATCATTCCAGGATTGGTGATTGGTTTAGTGTTTAGAGGAGGGAGTTTGGCTGAAAGGGGGGGTGCTTTGTAGGGTAACGAATCAACAATAGGCTAATATCTTCACTAAACCTTTGTGTGAAGATAGACTTAAGGAAATCAGACGGAACTTAAATATGGTAATGCTGAATGACCATTCGTCTGACACGTCATGACCCAAACGATTCATACAAGAAGAAGATAAAAAGTCGTAAGTTTTCAAGTAAATAATAATGGTAAGTTATGAACAGTAACTTTTCAAGAGTAAGTATAAGAAGGAAATCTTCTCAAGATTCTAAAATACCTTCTACTCTAGAATTTTCTTGAAATACTTTGAAACCGACTTGTATAGTGCTCTCAACCAAGACGATTCAATACTTTGTTCTAAGCTTCAAGTTCATTTCATGTCATATTCTTACTTTTAGAAACTAACATCACTACTTTGAGTGAAATACTTTTGTGTGTTTAGTTTTTATTAATTTACAAATGTAGCAATCACTTATCTATGCGCGACACCTTGATGTCATCTCATTGAAGGAAAATCAAATGGACATTGAACCAGAGATTGAAGCACTTGGTTGGCAAAACTTCTTCAAGGTTCGTGAAAAGGTCTAATGGAATTAGATAGATGAATTTTGGAATAATGCAAAGGTGGTAGATGACACCTTAGTATCAATGGTAGATGGATTGTCAGTTATCGTGATGCAAGATACTATCGAGAGGGTCAGTGGGTGTCCTAGTATTGGAGTAAACTGTTTAACAATACAAAATGGATTACTCAAGGTCGTGTAGATAGAATGCACATAAATTGACAACTCTATGAAAGTAGTGATCCAGAAGTTAAGAAGGCATCAACCCTTGTTTTGAAGGCTAGGGTTCTACATTCACTGCTTCTTTACTGTGTTCTACCAAGATTAGGCTCGAAGGACGTTATGACAATGAACGATGAACATTGTCTGTATCACCTACTGAATCACCAACCCATTAATCTTCCGTACTTGATTTTGAAGTACATGATGAAGTCAAAGGGAGATTTTAGCTCTTTACTGTATGGAATGCTGTTGACAAGGATTTTTAGAGAATCTGGAATCCTTCTAGATGGATGTGAAGACTATTATTAATGCCACAATTATTCAAAGAATGGGGATAAAGTTTGACGATGAGGCAGATAATAGGTTCTACACCAAAAGCAAGGTCTGAAGGGGAGCTAATAGTAAGGCGAGGCAGAAGTGAACGTGGTACGTTTGTAAGAAAAACAAAACCTCGTTCAACGGGAAGAGCATCCTAGAAGAAAACACTAAGAAATCATCTGATGCACTAATAAAACCTAAGACGATTCTACAGAAAGAGGAAAGCCAGGTTCAACAATCATCGCAACAAATGTCATTAAAGAGAAAGGCAGAGACACTTCAATCAGAAAAATCCGAACAGTCAAGAGGTCATCAAGACTATTGACCTTGCGACAACAAGAACAGAAGAAGAGGAAATCTCTAATTCTTGATGGAGATTCTGAAAAGCAGGAGAAAAGATAGCAATTTACCGGATCAATTGTCTCTATTGTGCAAAGCTAATCAACAAAATCATCTGAAGAGACAGAAATTAAAAGGAAGTTGGTATTTGAGAGGAAGAAGCCTCAACAACAACTTTTTTCTGAACCGGCAGAAGAACAAAAGAAAGTGAAGCCCAATCAAAAAAAGGTTTCTTCATATGATGTTCAACAGAAGGTGAAAACAGTTGAACACCAATTGGGACCTTACAATTCTTCTCAATCAATCAACAAAAGGATTTAAGAATGAAGATTATAGAAGAATCAGTACCTATTTGAAGCAGAAGCTGAATTATTATTAGAGAACCTTCGAAAAAGTTAGTTAAGGTACTAGTCAAACCTATACCGATTAATGATCAGACAATACATCTTCTGAGTCATGAAAAACGAAGATTATATGGTATTCTGAGAGATGAGAAGGCAAGACTTTATCTATTGAGGATTTCAAAGTAATGGCATACAATCTATCCGATTACGAGCAGAACATCGATAAAAATTATGTCAAATATACAACCAAGATATTCAATCGCCACCCTTGTGAGAAATGAAGAAAAAGGGAAAAAGAAGATGGTTCCTGAGGGAAATAAAGATGATCTTATAGAAGAGCAAATTTAAGTAGCTGTGAAGAACATAGATGATCCATGTAATGCAGCTCAACTTGGAGGTCTCTATGTTTCACATCACATTTCAAAAGCATCAGGAAGTAAATTTGGAGTTCTAAGCATAGATGAAAACTTCAAGGTAGTTGGCAAAGTGAAAGAAGGACAGTACAAAAGTATCATAGTTGAAGGTATCAACTTCAACTTAGTCACTTTTGTGCATCTGGTCATGCATTGCAAACCCTTAGGGTTCATATCTTCAGTCAAGGATGTGTTACACCTTCTTGGGACAACCAATTCCAAAACTACCTAGACCTGATGATCTTGATCTCCCAAAAAGAAAACAACCCTTCAATCTACCCTCTATCAAAATTATAGAGTTAAACATTTTACCTTCAGAACCACCTGCTGTTGAAAACCTTCATCCATTTAGTGAAATACAACAAGATTCTACTGTCAATCTGGAATTCTTGAAGAATTTCATAAATTGGATGGAAGCAAATCACAGTCAGAAGTAAGTTCAGGAAGCCTTAACAAAAGAAATTGAGGAAATTCATACTAAGGTTGATGAACTAGCTGACTTAGTGGGTGATCTTCATAAGGAAGTAGCACTACTATGAGTTACTATTGAACAAGACCTCAAAATGATCCACATTGACATGCAACGTATGTTTTTTAAAATTCAGAAGCGTCTACGATGAAGCAATATTTTTGATTAATAACAAATAGGGGGAGAAGGAGAACAAGAAGAGAAGATAGAAAGCAGATAAAAAGCATTGTATATATCTTTCTTATGTTTTTTGCTTTATTATTCGTCGGAATACTATTCGTCTTTCGTATAAGAATATCATTTTATTTTCTAAAATTATGATTATTTGTTATCATAAAAAAGGGGGAGATTATTAAGTCAAGAAGACTTCACTTCTATTAATTTTGATGACAATTGAATAATAATAATCTTAGAAATGTAGGAACTGGTTCAATGATATATCAACAACAGATGATACGTCAACAACAAATGAAGCACGACACCAGATGAAGGGCAACACCAGACAAAGCATAACAACAGATGAAGCGCAACACCAAAGGAAGCATGACACTAGACGAAAACATGATAACATATGAAGCAAAATAACAGACGAAGCGAAATAACAAACAAAGCATAATAACAGACAAAACGTAGTAACAGAAGAAGCATTATTCTAGATGATACAAAAGGAAGATATTCTAGAATGTCAGACAGATAGTTAGTTGGAGTTAGTTACAGGACTCAACTAATAACTGTTTCTACAAGATTCAAGAAGTAGTTTTCAAAAAGACAGTTGGAGACTTAGGCTATAAATACCGGTTCTAGTCGAAGACTAAGCTAGTTTTTTTAACGTTTTTACATTAGCAAGAATTCTGTATTCAAAGTGAAAAAGAAGTAAGTGAATATATCTATAACCTGAAGCTTAAAAATATTTTTCTTAGAGAGAAAAATAAAGGCTAGATCTTGGAGAGGATAATACAGCGGATAAAGAATACTTTGTGAGAAAGACCTGAAGAGGCTCTACAAGTGTAAAAAGAATACTTGTAAAGTTGAAGAGTAGAGTGAAATCTCAGACAAACTCTAAGGACTAGACGTAGCCCAAAGTTTGGGGTGAACTAGTATAAAATCGCAGCGTTTATTCTCTAACCCTTACTTTTAATTTTCTTGTTGTTAAACGAGTAGATAATATTACTTGCGATTACGTTACCTATCAACTTTAGCAAAGTGTTTTAGAAATCATTTGAATTTTTGTAAAAAAATTTAAAAAGTCTCAAAAGACTAATATTTTCGAAAAGATTACATAACTCAACCCCCCTTCTTGTGTAGTTTACATATTTTATCGGATTTCTATATTAACAAGTAATTTACTTCAACTTCATCCTTATTAAGACTAGCATATGTTGACCTTCAAGAGGAGAGCCAATCGCTTAAGTCTAAATTATAGCATAAGGAAGAAAAGTTATAACCTAATAAACAAAACTTATAATGTAATGAAAAAAAGTTTTCTAAGCTTGAAAAGATGGTCAAACTGTGAGATCCTACATCGATTGGAGAGGGGAATAAAGTACGCCTTATAAGGATACAGATACCTCTCCCTTACAGACGCGTTTTTCATGGCCTAATGCACCGGATCTTATAACAGCCCAGATCATCCTCTCACAGATATTGTCCACTTTGGGCCTTCGCCCATCCAAGCCCTCACGGTTTTGCTTTTTCAGAGGCCTTCCCAAGAGGTCATCCATCCTAGAACTACTCTCACCCAAGCATATTTAACTTCGGAGTTCTAATGGGATCCGGTGCATTAGGCTATGAAAAACGTGTTTGAAAGGAAGGCCTAGCCTCCTGCCGGTCCAACCGGCCCGAGAACTGACTCTGATACCACTTCTGTAACAGCACAAATCACCAATATCAAATAACTCGTTAATACTCGTCAGTCACTAATAAATTTAATCGGGACTCCATCCTGAGGTTCAAACTCTACCTCTTTCTTAAGACAGTCAACCCTAGTGTGATACCTCTCTAACTAGTCAATCCTCATTATCACCTTAAAATCCCAAAGATCAAGTGGAATAAAATCTGCCTCTAAAACAACATCACCTATCTTCATCTCACAAGCTATATATAATTCGTCACAAGCCACTTACTCTCCAAGAGGAGTGACTACAATGAGAGGGGGATCTAATAACTCTGAGGGATGACTAATATCCTCGACAAAGGTCACGCTGACAAATGACCTTTGCACGCTAGTGTCGATCAAAACTTTGACATCTCTATCGAGAACACACATAACACATATAGCACCTTATAACACTACACGTTAGTAGCTCATTCTATTTACGAGTTTACCGATACTACATAGAACATGCATCACAATAGTCGCAAAGGTCTAACCTTGCGATGACTTCCCCTTTCTCATCCAACCATGCTATCACTATAAATCAAAGAAAAGACATTGTTTAATAAAATGAATCAGGGTAAGCCTAGCTTATCTGATATCCTAAACATCCCAAGGAATGTAAACTAGTACTATACTCAAGGTTGAAACCATTCGACCATTAAGGATGTCAACTTAACGATCTGAGACTTAGCTTCTCGACCAAAGGCTTTCGACACGCAGACTCGACTCCTAAGGCTCATGAACTTTTTGCAAACAGAGATAACACTTTTGAAAATGTACTAACCATGGCTATGATACCAATTTAATTCTTATAACAGCCCAGATCACCCGCTCACAGATATTGTCCTCTTTGGATCTTGGCCTAACCAAGCCCTCACAGTTTTGCTTTTACCGAGGCCTTCCTAGGAGTTCACCCATCCTAGAACTACTCTCACCCAAGCACATTTAACCTCAGAGTTATGATGGGATCTGGTGTATTAGGCTGTGGAAAACGCATCTAAAAGGGAGGCCTAGCCTCTTGCAGGTCCAACCGGCTCAAGAACTGGCCCTGATACTACTTATAATAGCCCAGATCACCCGTTCACAGATATTGTCCGCTTTGGGCCTTGGCCCAGTCAAACCCTCACGGTTTTGCTTTTTCTGAGAACTTCCCAAGAGGTCACCCATCCTGGTACTACTCCCCCTTTTAACTAACTCATCCACTTATGGTTATATATGAGTTCAAAGATGTATTTAAGCCAGTTGGATTTATATGTAAATGATTTATAATCTTTTATGCCCTTACATGAACTTGGAATTCATCGATAATGCGGAATCTTGGAGATTTTCAACTTATGAGCTTTTAAGTGGATAAAACCGAGTCCATTTGATAGATATGACCATGGTAGTTAAATTAAATGAGTTCTAATGCCTTAGACATGATTAGACATGATTTATAGACTCATGGGACACTTGGAAAGCTTAATTGGAAAAATTGATGTATATAAGGGCTTATTTACAAATTGTCAAAAGTTAAAAGACTTAAATGTAATTTTTCAATTTTTGAAGGATCAATTAGTAATTTTATAAAGTTAAGGGGCTTAATTATAATTTTCAAAAGTACAAGGACCAAAATGAAAAAAAAAGTTTTGGAGATGCCTAAATTTTGGGCTTAATTGCAAATTTAGGAAAGTTTGGAGGGTAAAATGGTAATTTCATACAATCTAAGGGAAACATGGTAAATTCACCATATTTTGGTCAAAATAGAGTCAAACTTCTAGAATCTCCTTATGTATGGATGTGCACCTCCCATTTAAGACTTAAAATACTTAGTTTTAATTAAAAGAAAGGAGAAGAAAGGAGAAAAGAGAGGAAGAAGAGGAAGTTTTGGCCATCATCAAAATTCACCCTTCTTTT
>JAOTIZ010049397.1:0-13566 GCA_027123425.1 Erythroxylum panamense
ATGTCCACAAATGCTAGAGGTGGATACACATATTTCATTACGTTCACAGATGACCATTCTAGATATGGTTATGTGTACTTAATGAAACATAAGTCTGAATCATTTGAAAATTTCAAAGAATTTAGACTAGAGGTAGAGAAACAAACTGGTAAAAGTATTAAGACACTTAGATCAGATTGAGGTGGTGAATACTTAGATCACGAGTTTCTTGGTTACTTAAAAGAGAATGGGATTCTCTCACAATGGTCTCCTCCTGCAACTCTACAACATATTGGAGTTTCTGAGAGGAGAAATCATACACTATTAGATATGGTATGTTCCATGATGAGTCATGCAGCCCTTCCAATATCTTTTTGGGGATACGCAATTGAAACCGCAATATATCTTCTAAATAGAGTTTTATCTAAATCGATTGATATGACACCATATGAGATATGGATTGGTAGAAGACCTGGATTATCACATTTAAAGATTTGGGGATGTGATGCTTATGTGAAGCGTATTATATCTTATAAGCTTCAAGCTAAATAGATAAATGTAAATTTATGGGATATCTGAAAGAAACTTTTGGTTATCAATTCTATCATCCTATTGAGTAAAAGGTGTTTGTCTTAAGACATGCTACATTCTTAGAAAAAGAATTTATTCTCAAAGAAAGTAGTGGGAGTGAAGTTGAACTTAGAGAAGTTCAAGAACCACAAATTCACATCGACATGAAACAAGAACCTCAAGTTGATACATATGAAGTACAACAAAAATTTCAAGAAACATATAGTCCACGACAAACTAGTACGATACGTCGTCCTCCTATTAGATTAGATCTACATATTGAGCATGGAGAGAATAACATATCACTCATAAATGATGAGCTGACAACTTTTAAAGAAGCAATGTCAGACATTGATTCTTTAAAATGGCAAGAAGCCATAAAATCTGAAATGGAATCCATGTACACTAACCAAGTATGGACTTTGGTGAATGTAAATGAAGGCATAGTACCTATTGGGTGCAAATGGGTTTTTAAAAGAAAAACTAACATGGATGAAAATGTACATACGTACAAAGCAAGGTTGGTGGCGAAAGGTTACAGACAAAAACAAGGAGTTGATTTTGATGAAACCTTCTCGCTAGTAGCAATGCTTAAATCCATAAGGATTTTATTAGCTATAGCTACATACCATGATTATGAAATTTGGCAAATAGATGTTAAAACAACATTTCTCAATGGGAATTTACAAAAGGATGTGTACATAACACAACCTGATGGTTTTGAATCCAAAGAATTGCCTAATAAATTTTGTAAGTTGCAAGTTACAAAGGTCCATTTATGGACTTAAGCAAGCGTCGCGGAGTTGGAGCATCCGTTTTGATGAGACAATCAAAGAGTTTGATTTTATCAAAAATGTGGATGAACCTTGTGTTTACAAAAAGATAAGTAAGAGTGCAGTCGTTTTCTTAGTGCTTTATGTGGATGACATATTGCTCATAAGAAATGACATTTCAATGCTCCAGTCTGTTAAGATATGGTTATCTAAGAACTTTTCCATGAAGGATATGGGAGAAGCAGCTTATATACTAGGTATAAAGATCTATCGAGATAGATCAAAAAGGTTGCTTCGATTATCTCAATCCACGTACATAGATAAAGTGCTAAAAAGGTTTAGCATTGAGAATTTCAAGAGGGGATTCTCACCCATTTCGCATGGGATTTCTCTCTCAAAGAGTACGTGTCCACAAACACAAAAGAGAGACATAAAATGGATTGTATTCCATATGCTTCGACAATTGGATCAATCATGTATGTGATGCTATGTACTAGACCAGATGTTGCTTATGCTTTAAGTATAACAAGCAGATATTAAGCTAATCCCGGTGAAGGTCACTGGATGGCTGTGAAAAACATGTTGAAGTATTTAACAAGGACTAAAGATATTTTTCAGGTCTATGGAGGAGCTAAACTGAGAGTTCAGAGTTATTCGGATGCTAGTTTTCAGTCAGATCAAGACGATAGTAGATCACAGTCAGGGTACATTTTTACTCTTTATGGTGGTGTAGTTAGTTGGAAAAGTTCCAAACAACTAACCATCGCAGATTCAATGACTGAAGTATAGTACATTTCAACGTCAGAGGCGGCAAAGGAAGCAATTTGGATCAAGAAGTTCATCACTAAACTTGGAGTGGTTCCTAGCATTGTTGAGCCCATAGTATTGTATTGTGACAACAATGGTGCTATTGCGCAAGCAAAAGAACCCAGATATCATCAACGATCCAAACATGTACTCAAGAAGTTTCACTTGATCAGGGAGATAGTGGAGGGAAAAGACATAACATTGGAGCAAGTTCCCACTGAAGAGAATCTAGCAGATCCTCTTGCTAAGCCACTGTCTCAAAAGAGACAAGATAGACATATGGATGGCTATGGTATTCGATACATTAGCAATTAGCTTTAGTGTAAGTGGGAGATTGTTAGTTTATGCCCTTGCAGCCAATTTATTTTGGTTACATTATTATTAATTAATAAAAGGCATTCTTTATCTTTATGTGTTTGTTAATTATTTAATTATTATTCGTAAAGATAAAATCCTTGGAATAATTACTGTGCAATTGAAATTATGATGAGATCATAATTATGAGATTTAATTTACACTTATGTATTATTCCTGAATGTTCCTAGTTGTAGTTTCATCAAAACTGAATATTATTGAAACGGTAAAATTATATCACATTATGTTTCTTTCTTATGAAGAAAGTAATTGATCGCATTAATTAAAATATAGAGATACTTAAACTAATGTGTGGGTAATTATTAGAGAATAAGTCACTGAACTGACCCGATTATGAGAATTTCGAATGGAATATTAGTTATGTGCCTATGGACTATCTCATAATGATGGTTGTATAATTAATCCTTAGACTTGAGATTACCAAGGTATCTAGTGTGGGAATTATTATGTTTTGATACTACTTATGAATTGTCCCAGGATAATTCTGTTGGTAGTAATTGGATACAGTACGAACTATATGTAGATAGTTAAGTAAGTCAATAAAGTCGTTACTCTAAAGTAATTAGAGAGAATATTCTACTATTCTTAATTGGTAATGATTTATGGAATTCTCTGGCCAGAGTGAATTGATATTTGAAAAGAAAATTTCAAATTTCAATTATAAATCAATTACTAATTAGCAAGAGCGAACATAATTGGATGATAAGAATAGACACTATATCCATACTCTATCCAATTAGAATATTGGATGACGAAAGGATTAAATTATACATTATAGCCATGCATGGATAGGTTAAGTCAATCACTTTGACATTCCTGATACTTGGGACATTCATGATATTTGGGTAATCATGACATGTTGCTAGACGCCAATCATGATTTATGATTATGAATTATTTAATTGGAGAATTAAAGATAAATTAAAAGGAGTTTTAATTTATCTAATTCTAATTGTGAATTAGAATTAGAATTTATAATCATTGCCAACTTATTAGGAACCTAATGGGTCACACATCAAAGAGCAATTTATGAAAGAAAAAACAATTTAATTAAGCTCGACTTAATTATAAAGTTTGAGAAACTTTGGGAATAAAATATGAGATATTTGATTTTATTACAATTAAATTAATTAGAACTAGAATTTGATTCTAATTATAATTAAAGATTTTTAATTTTAATAAAAGACTATCTTGATTTTTCTATTTAAAGGGAAGAGCTTTATGAAAGCTAGCATTTTTGTTTCTTTTTTCCTCCAAAGCAGTTTGAAAATTGCTATGTGCATACCATCAGAGGTTGGATAATTGAACAGCTCGTGATTGATCACTCAGAGAAAAAGATTCAATGTTTTTCTTCGGAAAGTGAACAAGGTACGATTTGTAAATCAAATTTGTTTTTATTCAAGTTTAATCAATTATCGGGATCCGTTTGGAATCCGTAAAAAATTTATTTTTTGCTGCATCAGTAATTCGATCAGCAATTGAAACACACAACATTGACATGCTGACAAACTCCAATTTTGTTCCATCAGCAATAACTTAATTGTAACCCCAACACCGAATTCTTCCACTACTCATCAAAGCCTCACGGCAGAAGCTGAACTTGCATGAGATTGATTTAAATCGATCACTAAAAGTCAACCATCGGAGTTCATTATTGGGTTTTAATCCCTTTAAAAATAGGATCTAGAATTAAATAAAAGTGGAAGCATACCTGAATCTATTGTGAAATTTACATTGGAGTCTTGCAGTTTGTCTTCCAAATTAGAATGTAGCATTTTTCTAGAGTTTTTCCTAACTCTGCTTTCTATCTGATGATGGGATGTCAGAAAAGAATTATGTGTATGTTTAATTTGGAGACCATAACCACATATATTAGGGTAAAACTCTAAACTAATTTCCCTAATTTCTAGTTTGGCCCATCATAAAACTAGAAATTATAAACCTGGTCTCTACACATATAAAGCCCACACTTAAAATAGATACATGAAGCCCAAAATACCATAAACATATTAGACAACTTTAATTAGTTATGCTCAACTTTATATGATAGCCTTTATATACAATTATACAATATAAGCCTACATGTTTGATTAAAAAATCCTTACAATCTCCTACTTGGGCTCTATGTGTTACCTTAAAATTATGTATTAACCTTGTAAATACTCAGAATTTTGTTATCATTACTGTATGCATTCCCAAAAAATCCGATCCATCAATCATACCAACATAGGATCAAAGCCTCTTTCGCTACAATTAACATAACTAGACCGATTAATGGTCACATATGTTGATATAATCAAATGACATGGATCAAGCATGGATGTGTAGGATAGAAATTATAAGCAGCGTGATCTTATCATACTTATTTCCAACTAATCCAACCTTATGCTTTAGTGAGATCAATTTTTAAAAAGTTCAAAGAAAAAATAAACCAAATATCTTAAAGCTGAAAATAACCTTGAACAACTTAACCAAAAAAAAGTTGTATCCCAAATGATAATGAAAAATGTCTAATATGAAAAGTATCTATAATACAAACTCCTACTGAAACTATATATCCTGAAAAGATGCAACACCTATATGAGCAGTATGCTCATGAAAGACCTTAGGTGGCACTCCTTTAGTAAGCCGATCCGCAATCATGGAGTTTGATCCAATGTGTTGTATAAATAACTGTCCACTCTAAACTCCCTCTTTAACAATTAGGAACTTAATGTCGATGTGCTTCGACTTTGTGAAGCTCCTATTGTTATTGGAATATAGCACTGTAGAGTTATTGTCACAAAATAACTTAAGTGGTCTTTCAATAGAGTCCATAATGCGCAGCTCCATGACAAAGTTTCGTAGCCATATCCCGTGGTTGGATGTCTCATAACATGCTATAAACTCTGCTGCTATGGTGGAAGAAGCTATAAGTGTTTGCTTAGCACTCTTCCAAGAAATAACTCCTTCAATAAGCAAGTAGATATAGCTTGAAGTGGATCTCCTACTATCTTAGCATCTAGGAAAATCAGAATCAAAATAACCAATGATCTCCAACTTATCCGATTTTCAGTATGTGAGCATATAATCTTTAACTCTCTACAAATACTGCATGACCCGTTTGGCTACTTTCCAATGATCCAATCCCAGGTTACTTAAATATCTCCCTAGCATTCTAACAATGTATGCAATATCCAAATGCGTACAAACCTGAGCATACATTAGACTTCCTACAGTTGAAGCATAAGGAATCTTCTGCATTTCCTTAGCTTCAAAGTCATTCTTGGGGTATTGACTTAAACTAAACTTATCTCCTTTAGACACAGGGGTATCACCTGGTTTACAATCTTACATGCCAAATCTTTTAAGTACCTTTTCGATATAGATCTTTTGTGATAATCCAAGAACACCTCCAGAGCATTCCCGATGTTTTTGAATCCCTAAAAAAAAAGACATCACCAAGATCTTTCATTTCAAATTTCATTGACAGAAATCTCTTGGTTTCGTTCAATAAGCCGATTTCATTAATGGCAAGCAATATGTCATTGACATATAAAACTAGAAAAATGTATTTACTCCCACTGAACTTATGATATATACAATCATCAACCAAGTTCATCTCAAATCGAACGAGATGACAACTTGGTGAAATTTGTAATACCATTGACGAGATGTCTGCTTGAGTCCATAGATGAATTTCTTTAGTTTGTAAACCATTTGCTTTGCATCTCCTGACACAGTTTTTTAGTTGCCCTACATAAATCGTCTCATCAATTTCACCATTGAGAAACATTGTCTTAATGTCCATCTGATTTAACTCAAGATCAAAATATGTCACTAATGCCATTATTAGCCTGAAAGAGTCTTTCGAAGAAACTGGAGAGAAAGTCTATTTATAATCAATGCCTTCCTTTTGTGTAAAGCCCTTTCCGATAAGACAAGCCTTGTACCTTTCTACATTGCCTTTCGAATCCTTCTTGGTCTTAAATATCCATTTGTAACCAATAGGTTTCATAACTTTAGGCAATGGTACAAGGTTCTAAACATCATTGTCTTTTATGGATCCACTTTTGAGAGTTAGAGCTTTCCATGGATTGACAGAAGTTGATTGGATCATCTTCCACCATACCAATGTCAATTTCATATTCTTAAAGAAATATAACATAATCATTTGGAATTGTACTTCTCTTCTCTCTAATAAATCTCCTTAATGACATAGGCTAGTTTATTCTTCTGGAACAAGTTATTAAATTTAGGGAGGAGTTTTCGTGACATTATCTTGATCTAGAATTGCTTCTTGAACAATGTCACGAATGGAAACCTAACCCTGATCATTGTCAACAGCTATTAGAGGAATTTCAACATGCTGCTCTTCAAAAACAAAGTCCTTAATCCTTTCTTCCCCCCACAAACTCAACATCCTAAAAAAATCGAGCATTTCTTGTCTCAAAAATTGCCTTAGTAGTGGGATCATAAAACTTGTAACCCCCTGGATCTTTCAAAATATCTAATAAAGTAACAACTGATAGTCCTTGAGTCCAGTTTCTTTTCATTTGACCTATAAGGCCGTGCCTCAACTGGACATCCCTAAATGTACAAGTGTTTTAAACTAGGCTTCTTACCCATCCAAAGTTCGTAAAGGTTCTTATTAGTTGCTTTAGTTGGAACTCTATTGAGTATATATGCTGCGGTCTTTATTGCTTCTCCCCAGAGTGATTCTGGCAAGGTAGAATAACTAATTATACTCCTCATCATATCCTCAAGCGTTCTGTTTCATCTTTCAGCAACACCATTTATGCTAGGCAAACTTGGCATAATGTATCGTGGGACGATACCGCATTCCTATAGGAATTTAGCAAACGGTCCTGGACATTGTTCACTTAATTTTTCATATATATCGTAGTACTCGCAACCACGATCAAATCAGACACTTTTAATCCTTTTGTTGAGTTAGTTCTCAACTTCAGCCTTAAAGTTTTTTAGCATGTCCAAACACTATGATTTGTCATAGATGAGATAAAGGTAGCCATATGGCGATAAGTCGTCTATGAACTTTATAAAATATAGTTGACTATTCCAAGACACTGTAGGAAATGGCCCACAAATATCTATATGGATAAGTTCTAAGATGTCTGAAGCTCTATTGGCACCCAATATCCTAACATTTGTTTGTTTCCCCTTAATGCAATTAACATAAGTAGCAAAATCTGTAAAAGCAAGGGGATTGAGAATTCCTTTACACACAAGTCTCTCAATTCTCCTTTCGGAGATGTGACCTAATCTTTTGTGCCACAACGAGATAGAATTCTCTCCGGTTAATTTGCGCTTTAAACTTCTTGTACCCATATGTAAGGCTTCATTAAATGAAGCATTAGCATCAAACATATATAGATTATCGTAACTTGATAAAGAACAGGCACCAATCAAATTTGAATTTTGAAAGGGACTAAATATTCCATTTTAAAATGAACAACAATAACTAGATTTGTCCAAAGCAGAAGTAGAAATCAAATTCTGTCTAAAAGACTGTACAACAAAGTCTCAATTAAATCCAAATAAAATCTAGTTCTTAACAATAATCTAAAAATCCTTATTGCTTCGACTTCTACCGACTTGCCATCTCCTACATAGATGTATTGTTCACCATCACTTCATTTCGACAACTCAGGCAACCCTATATAGACACATTGATGTGAGTTGTTGCATCAGAATCTAACCACCATATGTGTCTAGGTACCAAAGTCAAATTAACCTTAGAACAAACCAAAATAAGAAACATACCTTTCTTTGCACGCCATGCAGTGATCATTTGCACACTGCTTCTTTACATGACCTTTAGCTTCACAGAATGAACAACCTTTTGGATTTTCTTCCTTTTCCTGTTTCTTTTATTTTGCCGAAACTTCAGCTTCCTTAATTTTCTTTTCTTTGTTCCTTTTGTCCTTTGATGTTGTGGTTAAGTGATCACTTTCTACCTTATCATGCTTCAACCTTTCCTCTTCTTAGACACAATATGAGGTAAGCTCATTAAGAGACCATGTCTCTTTTTGATAGTTATAGCTCACCTTAAATTGACTATACTGTGTCAAAAGAGATATCAAAACCAGATGCACTAACAAGCCTTCGAATAATTCCAACTTAAGTGCTTTCAATTTTGAAGTAATGTAAGACATTTCCATAATGTACTCTCTTATGTTTCCTTTTCCTACAAACCTCATTGAGATAAGCTTTGCTAGAAGTGTACTTGTTTCAACCTTTTCTTTTTTGGCAAATCTTTTCTCAAGATCCTCAAGGAGACCCTTAGCTGTAGTAATCTGATTGGACATAGTGCCCTGAAAAGCTTCTGGAATGACACATTTCATTATCATCAAGCTCATATGATTCGACCTTTCATTGCACCAAATGACATGTCAATACTTTCTTATCCAAGATAATCTTCCAAGTCACTTTCGTCTATCAAACGTAGCTCCTCATAAACCCAATATGCCAAAATATTGATATTATCAATGTATCAATATAAATTAGATCTACTAAACTACTTGTTTTATTAAAAGCCCTAATAAACAATAAATTAAATTATTAAAAATTCTAAGAAATTATATCTAACTTAATAATGATAATAACATACATTTCTTAAAGGTTTAAATTGTATCGAACAAAGATCAAGTCATTCAATCTTTTGTGTTCCAATTTATTCCTTTTCTTAGAATGGATGAATTCACCTATGCTGCAATGTTTACAGCCTGTTGCACTTATATTTAAAGATCAAATTGCAAGACTTTGTAAATTTGGAACACCACTTCCAAATTGATCCCACCAAGAAACTGTAAGTCGTAAGACAACAAAATTAGCATTATAAACAAAATAAAGTGATGATTAATTTTCAACAAGTAACAAAAGTGGAAAGAAATATATATCTAGATTAAGTTTTTCTCTTTGATTCGAGAAATCAGCATTCCAAAATCACCAAAAGCCTCCTTATAAATCTCCATTTGTAAGTTTAGAAGATCTTGCATCATCTCATGGGCAACAATTATTGTAATAACTAATAGTATTTCCTTATTAACTTCATCTTTTTCGTAAAACTTGGTATGAAATAGACATTAGGATGAAAAAATGCCCCAACTATAAATAATAGGGAGTAAAATTTTCTTTAATAGAGAGTAAAATTTTCTTTCTCATCTCTCGTTGATGACTATAAGATAAGGTATATAGAAAGAAGACATATTTTTCATATTGGCCTTGATTGCTTCCTTTCCATCATAAAAATAACCTATTGTTTCCTTTTCATCACTATTAGCCAGACAACATACCTTCACCAAAGGCTCACAAACTCATATGAAAAATTGACATTGAGACCAAAATTTAGTATCATCAACTATAATTCCAGAAAACCTCTAATCTATCATTAGACCTAGCATGCTAAAATGCAAATATTTGTCTTAACTCTTTCTTCATCATAATAAAATAATGAAGTGATAAGATTTTTTTTTTTGCAAATCTTCATCATAATAAAATTTGTTCCTACCATTGGTGAAATCTTTTCTCATTAAATTCAAGACCCATATACGATTATAGATGAATTTGGTTACCTTTCCTGGTTTCTGCACAATCTCATCAATAATAGGAAAATACATAGTATCCCTTATATTTTCCAACATTAAGTTAATACAATGCGCATCACAAGGAGTCCAATAAAAAAATTATACTTACTTTGTAATTTTCTTCTAGCTGCTTTATAAGTGGAATCATTGTCACTAATTAATCTAACAATATTTTATGGCCCAGCTGCATTCACAACTTTGTTGAATATTTCAAATAGATTATCTGCATTCCTAACAAGGCCAAATGCATCAACATATTCAAAAACATTGAGTCATATTCAAAATAAACTAAAAAATTAATAATAGGCTCATGTCTTCCATTTGTCTAACTATAGCACATGATTGAACACCCAAAAGTAGCCCAAGTCATTCTTCTTTCATCTAATTAGCTTTTAATTTCAAAAATAGAGTTGCTCAAAAATTTTAGCTCTATAGTCATCAATTGAAAGGAGCTTTGTATCCTGGGTTGTAAGAGGTAATAGTAGCTACCATTGGCCGATAATAATAAGACTGAGAAGCATTAAATGCTACACCTAAATCCTTCCACCATCTAGCCAATACCATATTAACATTATGAGTCTCTTCTCTTGATTGTGAGGCACTATAAGTTGAAGGTTGGGCTCTAGGAGTTGTTTGTGGTGTAAAAAATTAGTCATGTCTTCTTCTTTTCCTAACATCAGGTGCAACATTCACTTCTTGTTGGGTAGGAATACTACCACCTTTAACATTCCCATTATCATCCCGAACACCAACAAACAAACTTCCACCATCAATTTTGTAAATCAATCCTTGCTTTCTATAAACAAAATCTTCATTTGTCATTTCACATCATGGCTCATTTTTTTACAAGGCTCCACATCACCTTTGAACCTAACCAAATGCTTCTTTAATATGGTGATTCCTCTAGCTTTCAAATTCTTTTTACAAAACAAGCAAATCGTATGATTCTTCATTTTGGGAATTAATCCAACATGAGCCTAAGCTGGATCATTTTATCTTCCTAAAGTGGTTGAACTATTTGGAGTTCTTGAACTTCCTTTCATTTATCTATAAAAATAATTGAAGACATATATCAAAATTAACTTAATAACTTCATATCAATATAAAGAACACATAATTTCATTTAACTCTAAAGTCCAAACTATCACAAAAGCATATACATCTTATACACAATTACACAATGCACATTTACATCTTGTATAATATAACTCATTTTGTATAATTACATCATACACAATTCAATTTCATCCAACAAAATTCACTAATAAGTGAGTATTCAACATACATAATTATACAATATACATATACATCTTATATAACATAACTCATTTTTTATAATTCCTTCATTTAATAAACTAAAGACATACACTCACAACTATAACATCTTCAACTTCAACTATAACTCACAACTATAAGTTTACAACTTAATTTCTATAATCTCATAATTAAAATATAAACTAATATATTTTGTTGACTTATACAATTCAATTTGTAATGCTTATAATTATGTTGTTTTCTCAACTAATTTTAGTTAACATTGTTACTAAAATCCTAATTCCCAACTTTAAGTTAACAATCATTCATTCACCAATTTTCATCAACATTCTTAGTTTCTTACTAAGTTAACTTCATAATGAAGAGTTAACATACATTACACAATTCAATTTCATCCATAAGCCAACATAAGTCAACAATAAACAATATAAGAATGCAAACATTTAATTTTCTTAGCTTAATTATAGATATTAAATGATTTAATTATATATTGAATCTTATATTTAAATGATTAATGATATGCTAAATATTTTTTATTTACAAACAATAATTAGCAATGTGTACTTTTCAAATAAAATAATTAACAAATTACCAACTTAATGCATTAATTTTGAAATTGACAATGCATAAATTACATTGAAAGTGGACCAACTCACATATACAATTCCAACTTTCAAACCCAAATTTCAATGCATTAATTTTCTTCATAAATTAACAATGCCTAAATTACATGAAATTGAACTAACTCCGATAAACAATTTTAACTTTTAAATCCAAATTTTCCAATGCAATAATTTTCTTCTTAAATTTACAATGTCTAAATTACATTAAAATTGAACCAACTCACATAAACAATTTCAACTTTCAAACCCAAATTTCCCAACTCACACAAACAATTCCAACTTTCAAACTATTTACAAAACACATATTTCACAATCAAAACATAATGCAATTGCAATTCAGAGCAAAAACACACATAAAAAAATCAAAATTTGCCATGAAGAGTTAGGTTGGTTCAGTTTGGGACAAGTTAGGTTGGATTTGAATATGGATATGGAAAATTGAAAATCCAGATTGGCACTCTACACTCATTAGACAACAATTTGTCCAGGAATGCAAGGATTCCAAACGAGCAGCTAGATTGGAAAGAGCAGTTAGAAGTGATGGAGAGAGCAGTTGGGCTTGGGCAAGTGATTAGAGAGATCGGTAGAGGGTAGTATGTAGTTAGGCAAGCGGTCTAACAATGGAGATGTGTGGTTTGGCGGTAGACGGTGGCACAATTCTGGCTAACAACTACTTGCGTGATAGAGGAGACGAGGGTTGGGGTAGGTAAGAGAGGAGAGAGAGAGAGTTAAATGAGAGAGAGACAAAACAGAACAAACGTTAGTGGGTTATTTTAACTTTTTTTTGCAAACAAGTCCTTAGATTTTTTCAAGTTTACGATATCGATAGTTATTTGGCTGATATTTTAAATATTGGCTAGTACTAAACTTCTGAGTTTCGTACCATTTTCTAGTTGGTCGATACGGTACAAAACTCAGAACATTGGTTTTATAAGACTTGGAAATAAAGAGAAAGCCTAAAATAATGATTTAAGACTAAAAAAATAAACCTCAATTTTTATTAATTATTTAAAAATGAAAGTAAAAATAAACTTGAATTAAATAATCCCATACCAAAAAAAGGTTTGATTAGATTTAAAATCTAGAATTGGTTATAATGTGCTAGATCTAAAATAAGATGTTTTGTTTCACTCATGTTTTTTTATTGTGATTTTTAGTTTTTATTTCTTATTTTAGATTCTTAAATAAAAATAAAATATTGTTTAGTTGTTAATATCTAATAATTACATATTTGATCAAACTTAAAGATAAATTATTTCTTTGAAATAAATTTTATTGTAATCTCTTTTATAGTATTTATTTATAAATTAATATTTATTTTAATATATTTTAAATTATTACAGTAAGTTTTATTTTAAATTTTATATATTTTAAAGATATTCTAAATTTAAATTATATTTGTTAATAATTATTAAACTAAAATTATTTTATTTCTAAATTTTAATATTTAATTAATTATAAATTGAATTATATTATTAAATTAAATTATTAATACTTTTTATTAATGGTCAATATTAAATAATTAAATATAATATTAAATTAAAGTATTCATAATTTTATTAATAATTAATATGAAATA